>JAODJS010000024.1:40874396-40885315 GCA_027576325.1 Sciades assimilis | reverse complement strand
TGTTAGAGTACACATGGTCCAGAGTATTTTCTCCCCTTGTTGGGCATTTAACATGCTGATGGAATTTAGGCACTACCGTTTTTAAATTGGCCTTATTAAAGTCGCCTGCGAGTATGTGTACTGCGTTTGGGTAGTTTCTCTGATGGTCGTTAATGATGTTAAGGAGCAGAGAGAGCGCTATTTTAACGTTAGCGTCCGGCGGAATGTAAACAGCAGTAATCACAACAGCGGCTATCTCTCTTGGCAGATAGAATGGTCTACATCTCACCGACATGCACTCTAGGTCGGGAGAACAATGTCTATCCAAAACAGCACTGCTATTGCACCAACCTTCATGCACGTAGATGCAGAGCCCCCCTCCTCTTTTTTTCCCCAGAGTTGTTATTCCTGTCCCATCTGTGTAGCGTGCGTCCATCAAGCTGCACCAAAGCGTCGGGGATTTCTGCGTGAAGCCACGTCTCTGTGATGATAAGTGTACTACAATCCCGAATGCAGCGATTCCCAGCGAGCTGTAATTTCAACTCATCCGTTTTGTGTACCATGGACCTGGCGTTTGAGAGATAAAGGCTTGGTAGCGGAGGTTTGAGTGGTCGTTTCCTTAGTTTAGTCAAGAGTCCAGCCCTACATCCCCTCTTTTGCTTCCTCTCTCTTCTCCGCCTGCGACACTTGACAGACGCGCAAACAATCCACGGTGATCCAAGCGGTCTCGCTATTTCATCCAGAATGTTATGGAAGTTTTGAAACTCATGGCAGATCATCCTCTTTTGTTGAAAACCGATGTCAATTAATTCCACATGATTATAGGTCATATTGCTGTCTGATGTTAACAAACAAAACAACAACAAAAAAATACATACAAAAAAAAAACATTTAAAAAGTGCAAAAGTAGTGAAGATCCCTGTCTCATTTTTCTACAAAGAAGAAGCCAGCTGAGGCCGGAGACCTTGAAGGGCAGATGTAACCCTGCTTGAGAGCTTCTTGAATGTACTCCTCCATAGCTGCTTGTTCTTTCTGAGACAGAGGGTATATATGCCCCTGAGGTGGTGACATACATACCTAGGTCAATCAGACAGTCATATGGTCTGTGAGGTGGCAAACCACAGGTTTTCCCCTTGCTGAAAACCTCCTTGAGATCCAGATAACATTTGGGAATGCTGTCCAGAGTGTTCAACTGGGTGCTCTCCACAGAGGTGGATGTGAGAGCAACCTGAGGATGAGCAATACAGCCCTGAAAACCTGTAGGTGACCACTGTAGAATGTCCTTGTTTTGCCATGAGATTAGGGGATCGTGAAGCTGGAGCCAAGTGTAGCCAAGGATGAGATCATGATTTATGGTAGTGTTGACATAGAGCAAGATAAGCTCTGAGTGTATGGCACCCACTTGGATGCAGAGAGGAGCTGTGCAAAGGGTGACAAAGCCATCTCCTATTGGACTTCCATCGATGGTCTGAATGCTGAGTGCACTGTGAAGTGGGGTTGTTGGTAAGTTGAACTTCTGAATGATTGAGTTGCTGATGAAGTTTCCCTCTGGCCCTGAATCAATGAAAGCAGAGAGGATATGGATAGAAGTAGTCAACTTTAAAAAGTACTGGAACCTTGAATGATTTGGAATTGAACCTTCTTATTGGACTTATGTTGCATGGAGGACCCTCTGTAGGAGATGAGCAAGAAAGACATGGGACAGCAATTGAGCTGATGTTCAGGTCTACTGTAGTAGAAACAGAGACCCTCCATCCTCCTCGTGGCATATTCAGAGTGATTTAGGCAGGTGCATGAGAGGTCCATGGCAGAACTGTCCTCCAAAACTGAATCTGGTTTACCACTCTCCTGTAGGGACAGCCAATGAGCCAAGAGATTACAAAGATGAACCACAAGGTCAATGAGAAAATTGAGCACAAGTTGTTCATCATGGCAGACGAGTTCACTCAGAATCTCAGGGCACAAACCTTGGCAAAATACAGCTTTCAGTGCAGGATCATTCCATCCACTAGCAGCCACCAGTGTTCTGAATTCCAGAGCATACTTGGCCATGCTTCTGGAGCCCTGTGATATGATGAGTAACTTTCACTGACTTCAATCACCTCAGGCTCATGGTCAAAAATTATTTTGAACAGAGTAAGAAATTGCTCATAAGACTTAGTTGACTCACCACCCTTACTCCAAACTGCGCTGGCCCATCACAGTGCTTTTCATGTAAGGAAGGAAAGGAATTTGGAAATCTTATGCTCGTCAAACATGCTAGGCATAACAGCGAAGTACATGGGACATTGGAGAAGGAAGCCTTTACAGGCGAGTGGATCTCCGGCGAATTTCTCCGGAGCCGAAAGTTGTCATGTTGGGCTTGGAGATGACTCAGAATGTGTTAGGAGGGCCTGCAACATTACAGTTGCTAGTTGGGCCATTCTGGTGTTGAAGTCAGCTAGCATCTACTGATGCTTTCCTAATAAGCGTCCTTGGGCATTGAGAGCAGTTTGCTTCGCCTCTTCCACTATATCCATGGAGGCGAAGTATCCTTTCATGGTGCAGGCACTTACAGATGTATGCACAGAAGAGTGACGAGGAACAAACAGTAACAGAGAGATGAGATTCAGAGTTGTAGAACTAGAGAGGGTCAGGCAAATGGCAGACAGTGTTAAGGGGGAAAGACAAACAGTGAAAATGGAAAATAGAGAAGCAAGAGTCAGAAGAACTAGAGTCAGCCAGAAAATAACAAGGCTTAGTATGAACTGATATAGGTAGAATGATACTTCGCAATGGAGTGGCATGAGAGAGAGGTTGATATAGGCAGGGTGACTAATTGGAATGATGAGTGACAGCTGAATTCAATAATCAAGTTACAAAGGGCGCTGTGAGTTCTGGGGAGTGTAGTCCATGATGTATATGTTTGTATTTTGGACAGCTTCAGCAGGTTTACTGAAAAGTTGCAGAGACATGCATGGCAGCCTGAGTAAAATATGTCGAAGCATCAATGATTTATTGACCAAAATGCAAACTGACCACAATGAAAATAACAAACATCAAAAAAGTTAATGTGACAGCAACAGCAAACAGTCAGTGTTGTGCTTGTTGTTAGCTTCTGCCTTGTTAGTCACATTAACAGTATTCAAGCTACTGTTTTTATTTATTTATTTATTTTATTTATTTAAAATGCAGTCAATTATTAGCAGTAATAAGTCACATACATTTTGTCACCTCACAGTTTCCAAGGTTCAGTCCTGAGTTAGGGTAACCCTCTGTGCGCCACATGCTCCCCATCTACAAAAGTGGCTCCTGACACTTGCTATTGATAATTAAAATCACCCTTGACAAAAGACCCACTGGAATTCACAACCATATAAAGAAAAAAAATGTTAAACATGAAACCTCAAGATCAGTGTGAAGAGTTGCCATGTGTTCAATAGCAGTGGATGAGGTAAGAGGATGGCAGGTAAGTAAAGGGAATCATGTATGTGTGATGGGCTGAATAAGGTATGGGCTGAACAGCATAAGAGGTGAGCTGGACAGCATAAGGTGTAGGCTGGAGAGTGTAAGGTTTAGGCTGAGCAGAGTAAACAGATAACTGTGGGTATGGGTAAAATGTTGCCTGAGCTTCTATAGCACTGACACTAGTGTATGGCTGAGAGGTGGGTTGTCTGAGAGAGGTGCAAGTCAACCTCTGGGGTGGGTGCCTTTCTGTGGTTGGCCTTCTAAGTGTAGGCTGAACATCAGATTGGGGCTCTTGCATGTCTTCAGCTGGGTCACTGACCTGAGGCATCACCTGATCTTCATGATCCTGGAGTTCCCCGACTGACAGTACACTCTCATCAGGTCCTCCTGGCACGTCCTCACCTTAACATCCTCTTTCAGGTTCTGGTTGGTCATAGTCACATGGCCCAGAGAGCACTCCACTCTGTTCACTGCTGACCTGTGGTTCACCAGTGGCACCTTGGTGACATGCGAAGGTCTCAAACAGTGGCACTTCCCTGGGTATCCGTAGCCAATAACAAGGTGTCTCTTCGTCTGCCTCTGAATCACTTGTCTCACTCTGCATTCTTTCAACAGTTCTTGATAATTGTATTGATTTTGTCTCTTCTGTGACTCAGCAGACAGAAATGTGGCTGGAAGATCTACAGGTAAGTCATTCATTTGGAACAGCAGGTTTCTGTGAAGAGTGCAGACTGGCTGACCTCCAGTTTCTGGACTGACTTTATAGACAGGGTTGTCACCGACTTGCTCTCTGACAATGTACACCATATGCTTCCAATAGGGCTTCAGCTTGCCGGGACCTCCTCTCTCTGCAAGATTGCAGACAAGGACTCAGTCTCCAGGTCGGAGGGTGACACTTTTGTGTCACCTGTCGTAGTACTGCTTGCCTTTAGCACTAGACTGTTGACTGTTGCTGGCAGCTATTCGATAGGCTTCAGTCATTCTCTCTTTCCACTTCTCTGGAAATCCTCTTGGTGTGCTCGTTTCTTCCTTCGCAGTCAACCCAAAGGAAGGTCAACAGGAAGGCGTGGATGGTGACCATACAACAGGAAGAAGGGAGAGTAACCGTTCACCTCATGCTTGGTGCAGTTGTATGCATGGATGGCATGGGACAGGTGATCTTTCCATCTTTCTTTCTCCTTCTCCTCCAGGGTCCGGAGCATTTGTAGAAGGGTTCGATTGAATCTCTCTGCAGGATTACCTTGTGGGTGGTAGGGGGAAGTTTTGGAGTGGCTCACACTAGACAGTTGTCTGAGAGTCTTGAACAACTCATTTTCAAACTCCCGGCCTTGATCATGGTAAAGTTTGCTTGGGTAGCCGAATCGAGGGATTAAGTCACTGAATATCTTGTTAGCAGTGGTTTTGCCCAATTTGTTCTTGGTAGCATATGCTTTCCTGTTGAAGTGGTCAACTACAACCAGGATGTACTCGTACCCACCACAACTGGACTCAAGGTGGAGGAAGTCAATATGGACAAGTTCAAGGGGCAAGCTTGATGTTACAGACCCCATTGGTGCTCGGTCATGTGCGGCATGCTTCTTCTGCTTGATGCAATGACACTTCCTGGTGACATACTCTTCAACATCAGCCTTCATGAAAGGAAAATAGAAGCGTTCTCTGGCCAGGCTCAAGACTCTTTTGATGCCCACATGTCCCATGTTGTTATGTAGGTGTGTGAGCACTGTCTGTCTATAGATGGCAGGCAGAACCAGCTGCTTATGACCCAGTGCTTTCTGATAGAGAAGGCCATTCTCCACAAACAGTTTGCTCCATTCCCGTGACAGTTTCCTAGTGGGCCTATCAAGTGTCTTACATGCTTCCTCAGTCAGCTCTGCTATACTCTCTCTCAAAGTCAGGATCTTACCAATGACTGGATCTTTATGCTGCTCTCTTGCCAATTCCTCTGGGCTGATCACTGGAAAGGGCTCAGACTGATTCTGCTGCTGTGAGGTTAAACTGAGGGCTGCTACCCATGCGACATCACTTTGCTGGGCTTTGCTCCAATCCCAGGTGGCACACATCACTTTGCGACATGCGACATCACTTTGCTCCAATCCCAGGTGGCACACACAGCTTCTTCAGTTAGTCTCTTTGAACATTGGCTCATGAATGCATCGATATCAAGGGGACTGTGGGAGAGAGTGTCTGCATCAATGTTCAGTTTGCCTGGCCAGTACCTGATCTCAAAGTGGAAGTCTGCGAGTTCCCCTACCCAACAATGGCCCACTGGATTCAGCTTTGCACTACTCATGACATAGGTCAGGGGGTTGTTCTCATGTAACCCATGAAATGAGGAGCATAATACACATAGTCTCTGAACTTGTCGCAGACTGCCCACTTCAAGGGCAAGAACTCACGCTTTCCACTGTGAAGGTGATAATTCTGTTCTGCTGATGTTAGCGTTTGTGATCCATAGCTGATCACTCTCATCCTGCCATCTTGGTTTTGGTAGAGGACTGTTCCCAGGTCCAGTTGAGAAGCATCAGTGTGGAGGACAAAGGGCTGGTCAAAGTTCTGATAGGCCAACACTGGTGGATGTGTCAGGATGCCAATGAGGTGCTCAAGGATCTGCTGGTGCTCATCTTTCCACTCAACAGGTGTATGTGAGAAGAATTGGGGTCCCTTGGTCTTCCCTCTGGATGGCTTTGGTGGCTCTACCCTGTTTCACCTGGAGCAGTTCATACAGTGGTCTTGCTATGCAGGAAAAATCTTGGACATATGCCTGGTAGTAGCTCAGAAAGCCTAGCAACCTCCCAACATCAACTGTTTGTGTTGTTTTGTCTTTCAGTGCATGCACTGCCTCTCGGTCTTTTGGATCCACCCTCACACCATCTGCAGACACCAGCTGGCCCACATACCTGACCTCTTTGTGAAATAACTCACACTTCTCGTGGCACTGCAAGGCTTGGAGGAAATGATGCAGCACCTCAACATGATCTTCAAAGGACTTGGAGAAGCAGAGGACATCATCCAGGTAAGGTATACAACAGTCATCTCTGAGCATGTCAAGTATTTCCTTCATGCTCTATTGGAAGGCTGCTGGTGTATTGGACAACCCAAAGGGAATCCTGACCCACTCATACTGGCCCCATGGTGTCGTGAATGCAGTCAGATGCCTTGATCCCTCAGCAATGAAGGCTTGATGGTAAGCTTTGCCTTGGTCTAAGATGGGGAACCAGCTGTAGCCTCCGAATGAGTCAATCAAGTCCTGTATGCGTGAGAGTGGGTGTCGGTCTGGAACAGTCTTTTTGTTGAGGAGCCAGTAGTCAATGCACAGGCGAAGTGATCCATCCTATTTCCTCACACAGGCAATTGGTGCAGCCTAAGGCAATTGGGACTTTACAATCCATCCTTTCACCAGTAGTTCCTGTATGTGTTCCTTAACTTCCTTGTACAGTGGCTTCAGGACAGACACATAAGCCCTCTGAACAGGGATGTCATCTTTGAGTCGAATCAACATCTGGAGAGAGGGGATACACCCAATGTCATTGCTGTCTTGGGCAAATGCAGCAGACTCCTCATACAGCATTTTCCCAAGTACCTCTTGCTGTTCAGGGCTGAGGTCTCTGAGGTCAACAGGTGGATGCCACAAGTTGGAAGGAGAGGTACTAGGAGCAGTGGCAGCCCTCACTGTTCTGGAGGGTGTTGGTTCAGCTGGCTGGGCTTCTTTGCCTACCTCAAGGATCTTCACATGCTGGATGGAGCCTAGCTGAGTTCTTTTTGGCAGGATGACCTCATGCTTTGTGTGGCTGGAGACTGGAACACTAACACAAGGCCATCTGCTTGGACTGATCTCTAGCAGATCCCCTCCAACACGGAGCTGTTCAAGGTTGGTGTTATCCTCTGCTGGTTCATACAGGACAAGGCAGTTGGTCATATCGAAGGTAGGTGGTACTCTGCATTGCACATGCATTGTTTTCCCAGGTGGGAGGATAAAATTGACTCTGCTAAGTCCAAAAGCCAGGGTCTGTCATGGTATGGGGTTGTGTCAGTGCTCTTGGCAAAGGTAACTTACACTTCTGTGATGGCATCATTAATGCAGAAAAGTACATTGAGAGTTTAGCGCAACATATAGTGCCTTTAAGACAACAACTTTCTGAGGGATGTTTCAACAAGACAATGCAAAACCAAATTCTGCTTAAGTTAAAAAGGCATGGCTGTGGAAGAAGTGGGTGCTTGTCCCCTCTGTCCCCAATAGAGAATGTGTGGTGAATTTTGAAATGAAAAATATGACAATGATGACCCTGTACTGTTGCAAACAAAGACCTATTTGCAGGAAGAATGGAACAAAATAACACCTGAAATGTTTCATCTCATGGTGTCTTCAGTCCCCAAACATTTTTTAAGTGTTGTGAGAAAGAATGGCAACATTACAAAGTGTTAAATGCTTTACTGTCCCAATTTTTTAATGTGTTGCTGAATCAAAATTGAAATGTGTTTATATTGAAAAAAAAAATCACGAGGTAAAACAACAAGTAATGTGATGTTGTATTGTTCTGAGTGCAATACAGGTCAAAGATTATTTAACAAATCACTGTTTTCAGATTTAATTAAAATTTCAACATACTGTCCTAAGTTTTTTCTGATTTGTGGTTTTATTTGTGTCATTATATAAACAGATAAAAAATAATGTTACCTTGAAGAATTTGTGTTTTAAAGGTAGGCCAGTCAAATTTGGACAAAGTATTTATTCTTAATCCTTGTCATGTTTGGGTCAAAGCAACCCATCTTAAGCCTCACTCACAACCCACCATACAGGCTGCTATGGGCAGTTTATTGTAAAAAAAAAAAAAAATTGTCAAAACTGTGCTTGAGACTTGCATGACACTTGCACGTGTTCAGCACCGTAGAAGGTTGCAGACTGCCCGTGGAGAATTTTGGTACTGCACATGCAAATTCTACGGGTCTTGCGACAAATCAAAAATGCATACACTATGTACAGGATCCGTATTCCTTTTGTACGCCTGAACCAAGTCAGCAGTACAGCTAGTAGTGATGTTTTGCGATGACAGTAAGACTTATGAGTGACACACAGTCATTGTATGAGTGATGTGACTCAGAAATACTACACAAATATTCCACACTTGCTATTTGTGTGGGGCACAAGACAGAAGTACATCTCACTTTCTACCCCTATGTGTGGTGTGCATGCAGCGCATGCAACCTGCACGTAGTGCACATGACCTGCACGCAACACGAGGGGCAAGACTCTGGGTTTATATGGATATTGGAGAGGAACCAAGGAACCGATTGTGTAGCATGTAGCATTGTAGAAGAGAAGAAGACCACCTCATTTGCTGTTTTTATTTGAGTATATGTTTAATTTACCATGCAAACATCAAATAATAAAACATGAGTATAAGGGAATAATGCATTTTATTACACTGTAAAAAAAATCCCAAATAAATAGCCCAACAGTTTGGGCACTGAAACACACTTTGACTCTGAGCTGATGTCCTGCTCCTACTCATGCGGAGTGGTGGGATAGGGTGTTGGGAAGTCCTTGTCCTCATCACAGAGCATGGCACAATGGCCTGACAATGAAGATGGGACTGCAATGCCCTCACTTCTGGCCATCATTAGCTGAAACTTACATGAAAATCAGCATAAACAGTACTCAGCTTAAGGAATGGAAGAAGAATGATGTTGCAAAATGTCACCAACTTGTTCATTCCATGCCTAGGAAGACTTGGTGCTGTTGTAACCCATTGGGAAATTAGGTATTATTAGATAATTTTTTTCAATAACAATTTATGTATTTTCCTGTTTTCTGTTTCCATATTCACTATTTCATATTTGAGTCATCCTCATACTTTAATGCAGATGTCTATTTTTCAATTTGTGAGCAGGAACGTCATAAAGAACACATTCATAGGTTCAGGAGGAATGGTTAATTCCTATTGGTGTAAAGTGAACTAAGTTCCGCCTTTTTGCTCAAGTTAGATAGACACAGCCTAATGTGCAGAGGGAGACAACAGAGCAGAGAGAATGTGTGAACTGAGTTGAAATGCAAGCGAAATGTTAATTAAATTTTGGAAAGAAAGAAAGAAAAGTTCAGCAGGCAAGAGATGGAGAAGCCTTGATTATTTTGTTGTTCTGGTTATACTTTTATTTTCTCAGTGAGTTTTGAGTTATAATACACTTCTTGTATAAGGCTACATTAGCTAAATGATTAGCTGTTGAGCTTTACTGTAAAGTTTGTTTTAGTGTTTCTTTCATGGTAGAGCCAACTAAGAGCACTTGTGTATGAATATGTTATTTTTGTTTTGTGGTTAAAGTAAGCAATTATCCGGCTAAGTTTATAGACTATGAAACCTGTATGATTTTTGCACGACCACGAGGTGTAAGTGTTGTGATTGGAAATCTATATTATTTACTTGGATTATTCAAATGCAGTGAGTATTTCATGGTAAAGCTATTTACAGGTTTTCAGAATTATTCACAATTTCAGTTATTTTGCATTTTCTTATGGCCATTAAATAATTGGTTATAAAAATGTAAAAGTTGACATTTTATATGTTATCACAGTACAACAATTATTCTAAATTCATGGATTAAGTTAAAAGGTTGTACTGAAAATTGATTTTGATAAAGTTAAAACTGTACAGTCAGAAAGTGGAATAGATTTGCATATATTTGTGAGCCCTGTTACAATATACAGGCTAGGTTTTTTGGAAACCCTGGATTCTGGATCCTGAGCTGGATCGATTCTCTCCCTGACGAGGGGGATGGCGAGCCACCTGTGATGAACCCTTGGACTTTGGGAAGCCTTTGAGTGATTCGTCTGCTTGCGGTCAGCATGGTAGGATTGAGGAAGGATTTCTGGAAACAATTGAACTGAATAAACATTTTTAATTTGGGGGGAAATATTTTATTTTGGTGCACCAGAAAATTACATTCATTTGAAAAACAGACTGGTCTGATTGTTGATGTTGTGAAATGTGATGTTGTAAAATGTTGAAAATTCATATTAATACAATTATTTTATTATAATCTAACTTTGTGTCCTAGTTACTCATGGTGGTGTCCAACTAAATTAATTACCCCTCCCTGTGAATCTAGACTAATCTCGTCCAGTGTCCACTTACCTTATAGGTGGGTTACACAGGAAAATTTGGTGAGCCAGCCAGGAGGGGTCATTTGAGTGTACTCATTGAAAATTAAACAATACAACTAGTTGTAACCAAATTAAAGGGACACCTATTGAGTAACTAGAGATTGATTGAATGTCTTGAAGCATAGTGAACCTTACATTTGAGACATAGGTTTTGCCTTGCTTTATCTATTTACAGATAGACTATAATATGGATATCATTCTGAAAGAGAACGTGAAAATCCCCAAATGCTGTTTTAGTTAGTGGCATAACTAACACAGAGATAGATGAAGAAATCTTTGATTTTCTTAAGAAATATGGGTCTATCTCTAGAATAGTTAAGGTGCCTAGCACAGATTC
>JAODJS010000024.1:40582796-40593687 GCA_027576325.1 Sciades assimilis | reverse complement strand
GTTCATTAACCATTAGTGCTTTAGATGTAAGAGATCTAATATTTAATAGCCCCACCTTTAGATCAAAGGTGCTGGCAACATCTGTACAGTCAGTATGATCTAATTTTATATTGATTAGGTTACTGGAACAAACTCTGACTATTTCTACCTTTTTGTTTAGCTCGGGGAACAGACACAGTCTCGATGTAGTGAACCCTGAGTGATGACTCTGTGCAGCTAGCAGACAGTCGGTTTAACCTGTTCATCTGCTCCCTGCCCTTGGCTCTGGATTGTCAGAAGTTAACTAGACCTGTTCTGAGACTATGAGCTATGCTGCAAGAAATGACAGCAGCACTTTCCCAAGTGGGATGGATACTCTCCCGCCCTAACAGGCAAGCAGTGCCCTCAAAATTAGCCCAATTATCTCTAAAGCCCACACTGTTTTCAGAGCACCACCTGGACAGTTAGCAGTTCAGCAACCATAACCTGCTTGTAAACTATATCACTACACCGCATTGAGATGGGGCTAGAGCATACTATAGCATTGGACATTGCCTTCGCTAATTTGAACACCTCTCCAAAGTTACTCTTAGTAACCTCAGACTGACGAAGGCATATATCATTCGCTCCTACGTGGATAACTATCTTTGATAACCTGTGCTTGCCTCAGACCCTAAGATTACTTGCTATGTCCAGCATCCTGACTCCTCATATACACCTGACTAAACCTGCTGGTACCCCTAAAGGCCTAGCTAATTTTACATGCTGTATGATGAGTCCCCTATAACCAGAGCTCCTTCAGGTTTGTCAGTGCGTGCATCATTAAGGAGAGCAAACCTGTTCAACATGTGAAGCAGAGAGGAGTGGTGCTCCCGTGGGCGAGCCTCAGTGGTAGCTTTGGCTCTACGCTTATGCCGCCAAATCGTCACCCATTCGCCCTGCTGTAACGGCTCTAATGCTGGAGTTGGGGGATTACTAACTCCACCTTGGGCATCCAGACTTTCCCCTGCAGAAACTACACTGTTCTCATTCTCACTAGCCTTCTCTAAAGTCTGGATACGCACTTCAAAAACTGCAATCTTCTCCATCAGAGAACTAACTAATCTGCACTTTTCACAAATAAAGCTGTCACTAGCGACAGAAGAATGACTAAACATCCTGCACTCAGCACACTGAACAAGCTGAAGGTGTGCCATGCTGAAAAGATTCAAGTATCTTAATCAAAGATCTGTTGATATTAAAGCAGATCTGATGTGGATGGCCTCCGCTTGTGGTCTTTATGCAGGAGGAGAAAAAAAAAAGTAAAAGAAAGCTTCCGGTCTCTGTGTTCTTCCGAAAAAAGAGAAAAAAAAAAAACAGAAAAAGGAAAGCGAAAGTGGAAAGTACAAGAAGGAAAATGACAGTACAATAAAAATGAAGAGGATACTGGAAAATTATTTGTAGAAAATGTTTAAAAGATTAATAATTAACGCCAACACTCGTGGGAAAAAAAAGGACTCGTCGCAAACAACTCAGGAACCAGCAAGTGCATAGCACAGAATGCACATGTGTGTGCGCTCTATGTTAACTGTGTCCAGAAGCGCCATTGAATTCTCTGGGCTCGGCTGGATCGTCGTACAGTAGAAACATGTATTGTGATCAGGCAAATCAGCATTCCTTCTCTTTTCAGAAAAATGGACGCTGTGTGCTCCATACAAAAGACGAAAAGGACCATCCAGACTGTTACCAGCAGCAAATGCAAAATCCAGGGTCTGTTCATGGTATGGGGTTGTGTCAATGCCCTTGGCAAAGGTAAGTTTCACTTCTGTGATAGCAGCATTAATGCAGAAAAGTACATTGAGATTTTGGAGCAACATATGCTGCCTTCAAGACATCTTTTCTAGGGATATTTCAACAAAACAATGCAAAACCACATTATGTAGACATTACAAAGGCATGGCTGCAGAAGAAGAGGGTGTCTGTGCCCTCTGTCCCCAATACAGAATGTGTGGCAAATTCTGAAACAAAAAAAAATATGACAATGACGACCTCGTATTGTTGTATACCTTAAGACCTGTTTGCAGGAAGAATGGAACAAAATAACACCTGAAACACCATCACTTGGTGTCTTCAGTCCCTAAACATCTTCAGTGTTGTGAAAAGGAATGGCGACATTACAAAGTGATAAATGCTTTACCGTTCCAACTTTTTTGAATGTGTTTATTTTGAAATAACAATGAAGTAAAGCATTAAATACTGTGCTGTTTTGAATGCAATACCGGTCAAAGATTTTAAATAATCATTGTGTTCAGTTTTAATTTAAATTTCAGCATACCATGTCAACTTTTTCTGAGTTTGGAATTGGATATGTTTTCAATATTTATTTTATTTATATACACAATCTGGTCTGAATGTGCACAATTATTCACTTATTTTGGGTGCTATGCATTAGTACTGCTGGTTTCTAATCGATACCTTCATTTAGGAACAATGAAATGTAAAATGAGTTGATCGAGTTAATTAAAATGATTAGCTCCTTGTTAGCACAGGGAATGGGGTGAATGGGATTGTGAATGGCATGTAGAAGCCTCAGAGCACTAGAATCCAAAAATAAAGAGCATTACGACATAAGGTTGAAAATCCAGCCAGGCTCTCAAACATGCAGTCAGACTTCTTTGAACCTGCCCCACTAGGCCAATATGTTGTGCTTAATTTAGGCGCAGTGATGCATTTTAAATTGGACCTCCTGTCCAAGTCAGCCCCATCAGAGAACCCATCAGCCACCTGCTGCTGAGGGAAAGCAGTCATGTCCTAAACTGTCTTAGACCCCTTGTACACTGCCTGTTCAAGGTGGAATTTTTACGGCTTTGTTCTGCCTCGTGTTCTGTATAAAATGTTTGAATGCGGAATGAGGGGGTCTGTGGTGTTCCGCCTCTGAGCCAAAACAATTGGTAGTAACAGAGCCGGAATAGACAACTGTGTAAAAGAGACAGGTGGAATGGTGGGACAGGGGTTTGACGTTTTTGACACTGACATTCTATTTTCTGAGACCAGCATTAATTCAAAAGTCTCTGTTCATGGTGTCTAAGGTCTGTGTGGCTTTCTGACTCAAATTGCTTCCTGGTTCTCTTCAAATAATTCTGATCACACAAACGTTGTTTGCAAAAGTCTCTCTACTCCTCTCATCCTCATTACCTTTCACTCTCATTCAAGCATAGTTTTCTGTGATACTTTTTCCCCCCAGAAAAGCCAGCTCAGTTTGTGCGCTAAAGGACGCAAATGTGTTATATATATTGAAGCTATTACTTCCATTTAAATGTGAATTATTTAACGCAAGTGATTAGATGTTACATATGATGCTCAGCAACTTTATGTTTAAAGAGTTATATAAATGTGCATGGCTAACAAAAGCACCTCAACACTCAGTTCACCTGTTGTTTTTAAAGCAGCACCGGTATGCTCGGGGTTTTCATATTTCTGATGCATAGACGCATCATCCTGGACATTGACATTCCGTTGTGAAATGTCTTACCTCTGGTTGTGGAACACCAGCTCACAATGTAAAAACACACACTGGCACGGCTTCATGCCAGCTTTATTTGGGTCAGTGTAAATCACTAGAGCCAGAATACTGAGGTTACTTTTTTACACCAATATTATGGAATATCTATGTAAAAAGGAATTTACACAGCACAGAACAGGACTGGAGTTTATGTTACCTCTTATCATGTCAGTAATACTATACTACTTGTCAGAGTACAGGCACTTATGGATGTAAATGCAGAGGAGAGCGGGGAAGCAGACTGTCAACAAAGCCAAAACAATAGACAAGAAGTGAGGTCAGGAAACAAGTGAGGGTCAGTCGATCAGCAAACAACATAGAGTAGACGAGACAAAGAGTGTAAACAAAATAAGGCTAGCGAAGGTCAGGAAATTGAGAGGCAGATAGAGAAATGCAAGTATCGGTATGAACTGGGTGAATACAGAACGATACTTCACGTTGGAGTGGAGTGTGAGAGTGGTTTAAGTAGAAGGGCCAATTGAGATGAGTGACAGCTATAGTTAATATTTGGGAGACAGAGGGCACTGTGAGTGAGTCTTGGGGATTGTAGTGTTGAATGTCCATGTTTGGAGTTTGAGTATCTACAACAGGTTTACTGACAGAGACCCCCCGCCCCGAGGAGCTCCCTCTGGGAGCTGAATTTTTCTAGGGCGCCCTCTACCTCATGGTGCTGGTTTGTTTGTGTGAATGTTGAGCATGAAATTCTTGTCTGAGAAGTGTGTCTAGGATATCCTTGGAAGAGATCCAGCTTTGTTCCTCAGGTCCATAGCCTTCCCAATCTACCAGGTACTTGACTTCTCCTCTTCTGTGTCTGGAGTCAAGAATCTTACTTACCTGGTAGATGGGTTCCCTCTCTAGAAGGTGTTCAGGGTGTTCCTGGACTGAAGTGCTCTTGGCCAGGGGGCCCAGGATAGCTGGTTTGAGGTTGGAGACGTGAAATGTGAGTGATAGTCTGCTGTGAGGGGGGAGTTCTAAGCAGTAGGAGACTTCATTAATGCATTGCAATATCCTGAATGGCCCAATGTATCGTGGCTTGCAGGTGTTTGGCTCTCAGGTTTTTCGTAGCTACCCATACTCTGTCGCCCGGGGAGAATTCTGGGTTTTCTCCCCTATGTCTGTCTGTATATTCTTTATACTTCATGATGATTGTTTCAAGACACTGGTGAACCTCCTCCCATATTGCTTGGCTGCGTGTAAACTAGTCATCTACTGCCTGTACCTGGTTTGGTGCATCGTCCCACGGGAACAAGGTTGGTTGGTAGCCGAGTATGCACTGAAATGGTGTTAATTGTGTTACGGAGTGTCTGAGGGAGTTCTGTGTATACTAGACCCATGAGAGAAAGCATGCCCAGTCTCCCTGGTTGCGCATGCAGAAGATTCTCAGGAAGCAACCGATCTCCTGGTTGGCTCTCTCAACCTGGCCATTGGACTGAGGGTGGTAACCTGATGTAAGACTTACTGCAACCCCTAACTTCTCCATAAAGGAGGTCCAGAAGCGAGAAATGAATTGTGATCCTCTGTCGCTGACTATATCTTCTGGAATACCATAGTACCTGAACACATACTGGAAGAGGAGTTCTGCTGTCTGGGATGCTGTTGGGATGCCTGGTAAAGGGATGAGTTTGAGAGCCTTCAAGAAATGGTCCAAGGTCACCATACTAATGGTGGTGTTCTCCTCAGAGGCAGGGAGGTCCATGATGAAGTCAATGGCTATATGGGACCAGGGTCTCTGAGGAACAAGGAGGGGGCACAATTTGCCAGCAGGAGGGGTTCTAGAAACTTTAGCCTGAGCACATATAGAACAAGAGGCTATGAATTGGTTAATTTCTGTCAGCATGTTTTCCCATGAATACTTATTCTTCAGCATCAGATGGGTGTGGTGACTGCCAAGATACCCTGTGGCAGGTGACGCATGGGCCCATGTGATTAGTCACCCCTGAAACTGCTTGGGCACGTAGAGTAGACCAGGTGGGAGGTTATGGGGAAGACTTTGTGGTTGAGCGTTTCTTATCTCTCTGTCCAAGTCCCAAGTGATGGATTGCACGAAGCACTGAATTGGGAGAATGGGATGGGTTACAGAATATTGGTGCATAGAACTAAAGCTGCAAGATAGAACATCAGCCTTGGTGTTCTTGGAACCGGGGCAGAATGAAATGGTGAAATTGAACCTCGTGAAGAATAATGCCCACCTGGCCTGACGAGGGTTTAGCCTCTTGGCTTTCCTGAGGTATTCCAGGTTCTTGTGGTCTGTGAGAATAACAAAAAGGTGAGTGGACCCTTCAAGCCAATGCTGCCACTCTTCGACAGCTAGCTTAAATGGCAAGCAGTTCCCTGTTGCCGACATCATAGTTCCTCTCTGCAGAAGAAAGGTTTTTTTTGAGGAGAAGGCTA
This sequence comes from Sciades assimilis, assembly GCA_027576325.1. Lineage (NCBI taxonomy): Eukaryota > Metazoa > Chordata > Actinopteri > Siluriformes > Ariidae > Sciades > Sciades assimilis. Next base: position 40,587,776 of record JAODJS010000024.1, on the reverse strand, counting down.
TAGGATGTAGTTTCTATTTCTCACCAAACTGCTGGGATGGAATTGCCCCTACACCCATGTCAGATGCATCCACTTCTACCGTAAAAGGTTTGGTGGGGTCTGAATGGTGGAGGATTGGAGCAGATGTGAAAGCTCACTTGAGATGCTGAAATACTTCCTTGGCCTTGGGGTTCCACTGGAGGTGCTTTGGGCCTTTCTTCAGTAAGGTCATTAAGGGGTTAGTGATGGTGCTGAAACCCCTGATGAATCAGTGATAGAAGTTTGCAAACCCCAAAAAACACTGATATTCCTTTACTGGAGTGGGTGTGGGCCAGGAAGTAACCATGGAGACCCTGGAGGAGTCCATGCTAACTCCTTCAGTGCTTATAATGTATCCTAGGAAGGAGATTCAAACCTGATGAAACTTGCATTTTTCGACTTTGATGTAGAGGTGATTTTCAAGTAGGTGCTCTGACGTGCTTCTTGTGACTTTCTTCATCTGTGGAGTAGATCAGGATGTCATCAATGTGTGCTATGGTGCATCTGCCTAGCATGCCCCATAGCACATTTTTGATTAGGCATTGGCACACGCTAGGCACCGAAGAAAGACCATATGGCATCACCTGGTACTCAAAATGGCTGGCGGTTGTGTTAAAGGCGGTCTTGCATTCATCGTCCCTTTTGATTCTGATCAAGTTATATGCACTTCTTAGATCCAACTCAGAAAATATCTTAGCTGATCAAAGCTGTCCTAGTGCCACAGGAACTAGATGAAGGGGATAAGGGTATTTTACTGATACCTGGTTCAACCCTCTGTAATCAATGCATGGTTGGAGTCTGCCGCCTCGTTTCTCCACAAAAAAGAACCCTGCAGAAACGAGAGATTTGGATGGGCAGATAGAGCCTTGCTTGATGGCCTCTTGGATGTACTCCTCCATGGTGGCATGTTCTTTCTGGGAAAGGGGGTAGATGTGCCCCTGTGGAGGTGACATGTCTGGCAGAAGGTCAATAACACAGTCATAGGACCGATGTGGTGGTAGCCCACTTGCCTTTCCCTTGCTAAAGACCTCCAGCTGGCTCATTCCATCCACTGGCTGCTGCCATGGTTCTAAAGTTGAGAGCATATTCTGCCACACTTCGAGAACCTTGTGAAATGGTAAGCAGATTTTCACCAATTTCAATACCTTCTGGTTCATGGTCGAATACCTTCCATGTAGCACTCTGGGATGCCTTCCAAGGAATCAGGTTGAGGACTCTCTACTGTGGTAGATGAGAGCTTAACTTAAAGACAAGAGATGTAGTTATTGAAACAAGTTGGAGACCACTGAAGAATTTCCTTGCTCTGCCATGAGATCAAGGGATCATGAAGCTGTAGCCATAGAGAGCCGAGAATAAGGTTGTGACTTACTGTATTTGTGACATATAGCGAGATTTGTTCCGAATGTAGAATGCCCACTTGGAGGTGAAGCGGTGTGGTCCATGAAGTGACAAGGCCATCTCCTATTGGTCCTCCATCAATTGTCCTAATGCTGAACGCGCTTTGCAAGGGGACCGGTGGCAGGTTGAGTTTCTACATGATGGAATGGCTGATAAAGTTTCCTTCCACCCCTGAATCAATAAAAGCACACAGGAGTTGTGTGGAAATCAGTCAACTTCAATAATACTGGGATTTTAAAAGACTTGGACGTAAATTCTCTCACCGGACTCACAGAGTGTATCGAACCTTCTGCTGGAGCTGTACAGGATGGATGAATGGGACAGTGGTTGAACTGATGCTTGGAGCTCCTGCAGTAGAAGTACAACCCCTCGCTCCTCCGTCTCTCGCACTTGGAGCGTGACAGCCTGGTGCGTGAAACTTCCATGGCATAGCTGTCTTCGGCAGCCATGATAGGCTTAATGCTTTTCTGAATAGAGGGGCAGTGTGCCAACAGATGATCGAGTCGGATGGCCAAATCGATCAGCGAGTCCAGCATGAGTTGTTCCTCCCAGCATGCTAGCTTGCTGAGAATAGCGGGATATAGACCTTGACAGAAGACTGCCTTCAAAGCAGGCTCATTCCATCCACTGGCTGCTGCCATGGTTCTAAAGTTGAGAGCATATTCTGCCACACTTCGAGAACCTTGTGAAATGGTAAGCAGATTTTCACCAATTTCAATACCTTCTGGTTCATGCTCGAATACCTTCTCAAACTTAGAGAGAAATTGCTCATATCACGTGGTTTGTTTGTGGTCTTTGCTCCATACTGTGCTTGCCCAGCATAATGCTTTGCCAGAGAAGAAAGAAAGGAATTTAGCGATTTTATGCTTATCGGAGAGATTCGGCATGGTGGCGAAATACATAGAGCATTGAAGCAAGAAACCCTTACAAGTGAGGGCATCTCCAGCAGACTTCTTGGGTACAAGAAGTTGTGGCATGGGGCTAAGAAGAGACTCAGGATGCAGTAGGAGGGCCTGTGACATCACAGTAGTCAGCTGTGTTAGACGGGTGTTGAGATCCGCTAGCATCTGTTGATGTTCTCCCAGTAAGTGACCCTAAGCATTCAAAGCAGTCTGCTTTGCCTCATCCACTACATCCATAATGGCAAAGTATCCTGTCAGAATGCAGGCATTTACGGATATAAATGCAGAGGAGAGCGGGGAAGCAGACTGTCGATGAAGGCCAAACGATAGACAAGAACTGAGGTCAGGAAACAAGCGAGGGTTGGTCAATCGGTAAACAACATAGAGTAGATGAGACAAAGAGCGTAAACAAAATAAGGCTAGCAAAGATCAGGAAATCAAGAGGCAGACAGAGAAATGCAAGGCTTGGTATGAACTGGGTGAATACAGAATGATACTCTGCATTGGAGTGGAGTGTGAGAGTGGCTTAAGTAGGAGAAGGACTAATTGAGGAGATGAGTGTCAGCTGTAGTTAATATTCGGGAAACAGAGGGCGCTGTGAGTCTTGGGGATTGTAGTCTTGAATATCTATGTTTGTAGTTTGAGTATCTACAGCAGGTTTACTGACACTAATCCTTAAAGAAAGGTGAAAGCTATATTTTTGCAAGAAACACATGAAGCCATTGGGATAAATTTGTTCAAAAAGATGTAAAATTATTTCTGATTCTGAGTACAGAGCAATATTCTTAGGCTAGATATTTATCTGGGCTTTATAGTATGTGATAATGTTGTGTGTCTGCTACTGCCATGATAATGTACAATATTTGCTTGTTTGTTTCAGGGGAAAATTCATGTTTAAAATTTATATTTTTCTGTAAATTTGCTTTGAGACAACGTCTGTTGTTATAAAAGCACTATACCCATAAAATCTATCTATCTTAAGAATCTCTTGCATTTTCCCGAAAGTTAGTGATATCCTGTGAGATGGCAAGAAGAGCTTTCCCAGGCATTGAGGTTCCCCAGCTACTGCATTCAAGTTCCTGCACCAAAACCTGCCTCTGATAGTCACTGATTAGTTGAACCTAATTAGCAGGTACATGGTCGAAATGGTGATAAAATACAAGAAAAACCAACATAAAGTGTCATAGAAGAGTGTTGTGAAAATAAAAGCTATAAGAAAAGCTTCAGTGCACCTTGGCATAAATTCTTCAGGTCTCTGCAACCAGACCTGGAAGGATGAACCTTTAATATTTTTTATTTTTATTTTTATTATTTTTTGTTCTTGTTGTGAGGATGGTGTAAGAGTGCATTTTATGACACTTCAGTCCAAAATCTCCCATAGATGTTCAACGGGGTTGAGGTCTGGTGAATGTGAAGGCCGTAGCATATAATTTACATACGATCAAACCATTCAGTGAGCCCTTATACCTTGTGGATATGGGCATTGTCATCCTGGGAGAGACTACTAAAGACTAAATTTTCACAACAGGATAAACAGTCAGAATTATTCTGAACCGAATTGAATTGACTATCCTCTAAAGCATATGTATTCAAAACTTTTGCCCATGAGGCTCACTTTTCAGTTCAAGAGATTTTTGAGTCGAAACAATGGAACCAACTGAAACACTATCAATATAAGATGGGGGTGGGGGGTGCAGCAGGTGTTAATTAATATCAGGAGGTTCAAACCACTTACACAATTGTCAGTCACTCCAGATTCACAAGTCGACTGGTTCATCTGCTGTTTTTACTGGAGAAAAATGAAGACTGTTCATATATATACGTGTTCCAGCATATAATGGTGTTAATATCTGGAGCTATGATGCAAAATGTGTAAAGGCTGGCAAGTCTGATAGTCATTTAAATATTCATTTTTATTATTTTCCATCTTACCCCTCACCCACAATTCCCCTGCAATTCCAATTTCTTCCACCCTCCCCAGTTTGATTATCTCTGTTCTAAGGAGACAAGTGGGCCCAAAGCCATCCATCCATACTGCTTATCTGTCAGAGTTGCAGGAAAAACTGGAGCCAATCCCAGCTCACTTCGGGCGAGAGGTGCGGTACACCTTGGGCAGGTTGCCAATGTATCGCAGGGCTAACACAGAGACACACAACCATTCACACTCACATTCATAATTATGGGCAATTTAGAGTAGCCAGATGATCTAAACCGCAGGTGTTTTGTCTGTAGGAGGAAACCGGAGCATCCAGAGGAAACCCATGCAGGCATGGGGAGAATACAAAAAGACCACAGTCAGCCGCGAGTGGACCCAAATTGTGCTAGCAAAATAATTCCCACAGTATTGGGAAGAGCAGTTCTACATTTTTTTAAATCACACATATGACAGAGCAATAGCCTACCAAATTGTATTTTCAACATTGAATATTCAAACTGACAAAGAAATGAGGGAAAATAACTGTGAAATATCCCAAATAATAGTCTTTAACAATAGTTAAAGGTAATTTCCCTATAGTGCAAAAAGAAATCCCCTAAAAGACTCAATTAGAAGTTGACCAAGTGATGTGGTATTAAAAAAAAAAAAACTAGTGCTGTCAAAATTATCGCGTTATTATCGCGTTAACGCGAGGCCATTTTAACGGCGATAATTTTTTTAACGCGA
>JAODJS010000024.1:39592973-39608117 GCA_027576325.1 Sciades assimilis | reverse complement strand
CATCACCCCACCAAAAAAGGGGTCCATAGCATATACTGTATACCAGCCCCGCCCTCATAAGCCCATAAAAATGTTAGACTTTGAGCTTTTTTTTTTTTCTTTTTTTTTAACAGCGAATCTGGCCAATAAATGGATAGGAAATGCTAAGTCACTTTAAAAATCATTTTACAAGAAATTAACATTCATACTGTACACATCATCGTCAATGTCTAATTCATTTGACATTTCAGTTGAGACTGATGCACCTGTTGCATATCCCTGAATTATTTGTGTGAAAAAATAAATGAACTTCCATGTGTAAACAAAATACACAATTACAATAAATGCATGCTTTTTTTTTTTACACAATAGTGTTAATTGGGTGAAACCACTACAATCTATGCCTGAGACTGGCACTACAAAGCCACCCTGGTATCTGTAGTTCGGGTCCTTTTGACCCAGGACTCTGGAAGTCCTGCAGTAAAGAACCACAGGGAAGCAGTGGGAAAATGCAGCTCTTGCCTACACAATCACAGATGTGTAAAATAAGACCTGAACTTAACGTGTGTGCATGCGTGCTGTAATTGTGTGTGTGTGTGTGTGTGTGTGTGTGTGGTCAGAAAAGGCGATAGATAAGCGTAACCGTTGCACGATAATGTTACAAACACACGCAAAGTTATTTAGCTGCTGGCTAGCGGCAGCTTGTAGCTTCCAGTGTTACTATATGTCAGTATAGTGTAACGCAGGGATAGACTACAATCTGTATGCAGCCGTCCGGATGTCTTTCTATTGCAATCACGTGGCCACTTCAGGTAGCCCCGTATGCATTCGTTTAATGGTCTTCTGAGTCGTAAATGGTTACAAAATTATAAAAAAGTGAATACAATTTATTTGGTGTATACTGCTGAAGGTTTTTTTTTGGGGGGGGGGCAAGGGAAGGGCGGCAGGCCAGAATAATAACTTGGCGGTGTGCCACTTTAAAAGTGCCCGTGGAGAACACTGCTGGGCATTTTCCACGAGACTTACCAGTTTTTGTTTTCTTCTGCAAAGCTGAAATAGAACAGCATTCGCTTTTGTTTTTTTGCATATGTGGTTCCCACATCTTACCATGTGGTAACCACGTGATATGCTATAATTTTAATATGCGCTAAATGATTGGCCGATATAAGGAAGATTAGCCAATCGGTTCCCACCTTTTATCTAGTCTTATGTACACAGCCTCAGCAACCAAATGGCGCGCAAGTAATGGTGTTCCTTATCAAATAAGTCTGGCGAGAAAGTTCGAACGATTACAGGAAAATTTTGCGTTTGGCTGAAAAACAACCAATTCAGACGCCACTGCTGATTTGAAATCATTGGTTGTAATCAGTTACTAATGAAAACCCTGACCATGTCAGGGTGATATAAGGACTGGGGAGCAGCTCTCCCCTCCTCCCCCTCTCTGGGATTCCCTCAAGGATTTCCCATTAGAGCAGACATGAGATGAGACTCTCCATCATGCGTTTGACCAAGTGAGAGTGAGTAATTGACAATCCCTCTAGCCAAATGTGACACCCTCTTTCCCGTAATTTGCGGTTATTAATGACCGGCTGTATCAAGTGACACAGGCTACTCAAACCAGTGAACAGATAACCCAGATGTTAATCCCAAAGAGCCATAGGGAACTCTTGTTCCATGCGGCTCACTTTAATCCGATGGCTGGACTTTTTGGTCAGGATAAGACATGAGCCCGAATAATGGCCTGCTTCTATTGGCCAGGAATTTTCAGGGATGTCTGTTGGTGGTGTGCGGCGTGCCACAAATGCCAACTAGTAAATCCAGCAGCCACCCCGAAAGTGCCTTTGTACCCTCTCCCTCTAATCAAGACCCCCTTTGAAAGAATTGGCATGGATCTTGTCAGGCCATTGGAATGGTCAGCACTGGGATATTGCTTTTATTTTAGTCCTGGTGGACTATGCAATGCGATATCCAGAAGCAGTGTCTCTCTGCAGCATTTCAGCATGCAGTATTGTGGAGGCACTCTTCCGTGTCCTCTCCTGAGTCAGGATTCCCAAAGAAATCCTGACTGACCAAGGCACTATGTTTGTCACAAACACTTCACAAGCTATATGGATCACTGGGAATTAACAGATGGTTTAGTGGAATGGTTCAATCAAACTTTATTTAATTTGGAAGTTTGTAAGTGATTTGATGCATGTAATTGGGATAAATGGCTTAAGTCCCTGTTGTTTTCAGTACGAGAGATCCCGCAAGCCTCCACGGGCTTTTCCCTATTCAGATTGTTACATAGGTGCAAGCCTTGTGGCATTTTGGACATGCCATGGGAAAATTGGGAAGATGGACCTTCAACTAGTAAAAATGAAATTCAGTACGTTCTCAACATGCATGAAAAGCTCCATACACTTAACCCAGGAGAATTTACAGCTGGCACAAGATCAAGCCCAGTTGTACAACAGAGGCACACGCCTTAGAGAGTTCACCCTGGGAGATGGTGCTTGTATTATTGCCCACTTCGAGCTCCAAATTGGTCAGCAAGTGGCAAGGGCCCTTTTGAGGTTGCATAGCGAATTGGGGATGTCGACTGTGAGGTGAATGGGTAGGGGAGGGGCACTGCAAATATACCACCTCAACCTGCCAAAACATTGGAATGAGGGGGTCCCTGTGGTGTTAGTGTCAGTAGTTCTGGAGAAGGCGGAGCTGGGGCTGGAGACTAAAAACAAAAGTAAGCACTCAAACCACTGTTCCCCTGTGGAGACTGCCTCCCACCGGCCCAACTCCCAGAGGTTGCCGGGTTGCAAACAGAATTTTCCAATGTGTTCTCGCCCCTCCCTGGCTGCACCCACCTCATAGAGCACCATGTTGAAATGCCCACCTGTACTGCTTGCTTGAACACAAAAAAGGTGGTTAGAGACAGACTCGATGCCATGCTTGAAATGGGACTCCTCGATTATGCCTACAGTGACTGGAGAAGCCGGTGGTCCTGATTCCCAAGATCGATGGTTTGGTTCTGTGTGGACTACAGAAAAGTCAGCATGGTGTCTAAATTCAATGCATACTCAATGCCTTGCATTAATGAGTTGCTCAATTGATTTAAGTGCTGCTTGCTTTTATTTGGCACTGGATTTGACACAGGGATATTGGCAGATCCCCTTGACTCCTCTGTCCCAAGAAAAAATGGCCTTTTCCACACCGTTCGGGTTACACCAATTTGTCACATTTCCTTTTAGGTTATTTGGGGCTCCTGCTATGTTCCAGCGGCTCATGGACAAGATCCTCCACCCCATGCTACCTATGCTGCAGCCTACCTTGATGACCTTTATTATATAAATCAATGATTGTCTGCACTCTAAATTGACCGTAGGTGTGAGTGTGAATGGTTCTGTGTCAGCCCTGTGATGACCTGGCAACTTGTCCAGGGTGTACCCTGCCTTTTGCCTGTAGTCAGCTGGGATAGGCTCCTGTGACCCTATAGAACAGGATGAAGCAGCTAGAGATAATGAGATGAGATTGTCAGTCCTATCCACATCAGTTTGTGTCTCATCAACCAAGGCAAGTCATTTACTGAATTTAAACATGTGAAATTAATGCAATAGCATGATCTCTGTTCATGCCAACATCGCTGGGGAAATAATGGCTCAGTGAGTTCTGTTTATTAATATCTTTTTATTAGGTCATTTAAACATTTTATATCTTTGTCCAATGTCATCTGTACAGAGTGAAAATTCCATCATTGTTTTGATAAAACATGTTGTTTTCTTAGATATCAAGTATTAAGCCGAGATATCAAAAGAAAAAAACAAACAAAAAAAGAAAACGGGTCAAAAAACAAAATTGCATCATTCTGGCTGCTTTTGGGTTTTCCCCCCAGATTGTTACACATTTAAGCAGGACTAAAACCCAGAAAACAGCCAAAATGATGAAATTTTGTTTTTTGACCCATTTTCTTTTTTCACATGCTAGTAATACCTAAATTAGGCCTCGCCATTTCTAATACGAATTTCTCTGGCCATTCGGCATGTCTCAAATATTCCACAGCAGCAGGTCATCAGGGCGTCATTGCATATTGTACCCTATAAAAGAGATTTATGATTTAGCAAATTTAATTTATTGTTAATTTATGAAGGAACTCTAATAGTCTCTGGGCAGGATAATTCATGTTCTAGGAACACTCACTTGGATGCCATAGGTCAGTCTCATGTGTGTCCTCATTGCAGCCATGCCTCCAGGAACACATGCTAGGCATGCGTTCTCACCGTACTTGTTTGCGGTGTAGCAGCTCAGTGCAATTGGACAAATGCAGCCAATAGCACCTGAAACGTAAGGCATTATTAAGAGTGAGTGAGTGGGATCTTAAATCACAATTACTTGCAACAGTCAATAAAATTGCTGTGAATAAAACATTATGAATTTAATGGGAAGTGGTAGCCCAGTTCTGTAAAAGTGAATGAAAGGTTGTATGTTTAACCCTTTCATGTGTGGTGTTCATATTCACAGACCATTAGTTTACATCTGGTTTCAGAAATAACATGTAAAATCACATATAACTATATTATTATATACTTGCACAATTATTTCATTACGTGTTGTTCATCCCAGTCCAAAATGGCTGATGGTAATGAACACAGTAAATGTCTGTATAAACTTCCTACACAAGGATTCCTACTCGAATAAAAAAAAACATCAGTAGTAATTTTTTTTTAATGACAAACTGTAACTTCAGAACAAAATGCCATAATTAACATATTTGTTTAATCTCATTTTGAATATAAAAGGTTAAAAAATGTTCTGTAATACTGTAGACCCTAAAGATTAGTGAATAACTTTGCACATTACAGGTATTTTTCAACAGTAATTTTTCACCTCATTTTACATTTACTGTTGCCGGCCAGCTTCAGTTACTTTTCAACATAGGATTTTTAGGAAGAAAAAAGAAAAAGACTATGGGACTATTTGACCACACTATATTTATGTAAATACTTTGACTTATAATGACAGGTGGTGATCAATTTTGAGGTCCAGAATTTACATCCTTCATTCGCCGCCAAACATTTTGGAAGAACATCAGCTCAAGTTTGCGTTATCAGTAGTCCGAGTACTCACAGATGAGCAGGTCACTACAGCAGGAGCAGAGACCAGTGCTCCACTCTCCTGTCTGCACATTGGTGCCGTAGGAGGCTGCACCCGGCTGATGAGTAATGACTGGGTTTGACATGTTGATGAACTGGCGTACTCTACAAGGGTGAAAAAATGTTTCCATTTGTCGAGTTTTAAAGTTTGTGTATATATCATCAGAGATCAGAGAAAGCATCAGCTGCATGGGAGTACCAGTAGTGGACGAAATGCTAAGGTTAGCCTAAACAAAAAGCAGGACTAAGGAGATATATCATAACAGGCTGTTTAAAGTGAAACTCCAAATTCCAGAAATTTACACCAGACTTACCTCAAGAATGAAAAGTAAATGCTATACAATTCCTAACATTTGGTGGGAAATTACATGTAACACATGACTAAATACCTGTATGATTTTCCCTTTAAGAATTCTAAATGACACTTTCAACTTATAAAATGTAAATGATTAATTCTTTGCAATTCAGCAAAATTCATTCAAGCCTTAAATGTTTAGCTTATGAACTCAAAGGAACAAAATTTTAGAGGATTAAATATAAGTGTAAGTCTGTTAAGCTGTCACTTGCCCACTACCTGATTAATAGACAAAGACAAAACCATATAACCAGCATCTTCCTTATTATCAGTGCGTTTATTATTAAGTTGTTTTAAAAAGTATGAAGAAAACATTCTGAAAAATATACAGGACTGATTTCTTTCGTTATATAAAAGTCAGTGAATTTGATAAATTACAATGAAACCGAAAGCTGCCCTTCTCATAGAATCTTTTAACTGTACATTAAAAAATATAACGACTATGGCAGATGCAAACTAAAACTAGACTAGCAGAAATAAGAAAATATTTAACATTTTGAAAAAGTAACATCAAACATGAAGGCACTTACCTCGTCTGCTACACTCGAGCCTCTAGATCTAAATCTATGAGCACAAAAGGAAGTTGTGACACCACCACGCTTGCAATGTTTCCGAAGTTCTCTGCAAATCTTAGTGGCTGATTATAAGGAAACACGCAGCAGGCAATGTGACCAAACTCATGATCAAATAATCATGTACTCTGACCCAAGTTAATAAACTACATTGGGTTTATATATATATATATATATATATATATATGACTGCCATTCACTTCTCACAATAAGCAAAACTGACAAAAAATAAAGAAGGAAAGAAAGCACAAATTTAAAAACAAACAAAAAACCCACTGAGCCCAGCAAAGCAGTAGAAGCTAACCACAAATGCATCAAGCTGCAGCTGTGTTTTATCTTTGCCTCAACCTTTCATTAGTCAGTTTGATAGTCTAATGTACATGAGATAAAAAAAAAAAAGCTCTGATGTAATCCAGTGCATGGAAGAAAGCTAAAACAGCACAAACCTATTTATTTAATAATAGTGACAGATGGGCAATATTTACTTTTCCCATTTTTATTAATACTTATCATAAAGCAAATAAAGAACACATCAGATTTGGTAAAGCATAGAAAATGAACAATTTCAACAGAAAACACCAGACATCAGAATCTTCAGTATCCATTTCTCTGCCAGTTTTATTAGTTGTGGTTATGTTGCATGATATTACTGCTTAATAATATTTGTAATGGTAGACTTTGCTATACTGGAGTCCCCTGGGTTTCTGTAGGGTTTGTGCTCTTAGCCGCCTTCTGAGCAAGAGCTTTATTTCTCTTTTCTGCCTTTTGTTTCTGGACCTCTTTGAAAACCTAAGATGGACAGAGAAAGTGGCATAGATATAGAGGAAAAAAGATAAGGGTAAAATGAAAAATGAGTGCAGAGGCTGGTGCAAAAATGATCACTGGTGCAGTTTTGCCACTTCTATGAATTAGGGAAACTAGAGATTATTCTCACAGATTAGCATATTACCTTGATGCAGAGGGCTTTCTTAGCCAGCCAGCGTCGGGTTGCCCGCCTGTAGTATTCAGGAGGAAAGGTGTATGTGATCCCCAGCTCTGCACAGACCTTCTCAAAAGCATCATATCGTGACCTTCTCAAGTATTTGAGCAATTTCTTCCTGCGGTCAATGCTCATCAGCATCCACCTCTTGTTAGCTTTGTCCTGATACAAAACAGAACAGATATGGGTATGATACAGCTACATTATTTACCACTCATTTTAAAATAAACAAGATTATAATAATCTCAATTCATGTATACAATCAACTCCAGAAATACTGGCACTCCTCCTGATATGACTGTATGCTCATTTGTCCAATTCCTGAAAGTTTCGTCCTCTTGCATCCCCCCCGATGACCCTAAGGTCAGCATATGTGAATTTTTTTTTCCCTAAAATCATGGACAGCAATGAGATTGTGTGTAACTAAAATTTATTATTTTAAACTAATAAATTGCTCAAAGATAATAGTTAGTTTGCATGGACAGCTGTGATCAGAGGTTTACATACATGGACATGGATGTCATGGCAATATTGGACTTTCAATGATTTCTCTGAATTATTCTTTTTCTGGGGCAGAATGATTGTACAACATACATCATTAATAGAAAAAAAAAGAATTTGGTGCATAAGTGTAAATTTATTTTGGATTTTCTGAAATCAACACAGGGCCAAAATGACACATACAAGATCAAAATATACATACAGCACACTCTGTCAGAAATAGGGGTACAGTAGGAGTCCATTTCTGTCCCCCAAGGTACAATCTACACTAATGTACCCCCTAGGGCTCATTATTTTACTTCAAGGTAACTATGTGGACCTTTTTAGAACCAAAACAGTACATGTTCTTAATCAGTATATCAACGGTACAAATAAGTACTTTCGAGGGTACTGCCCGTCTCAGTGACAAGCTGTTGTACTCCTGAAGGCACAATGGTATACTTTGTTTTCTGAGAGTGCACATTGATTGAATGCCCCTTAGCAAGCGTCCTTTTGTAGTAAGATGGCTACAAAAAGAGGCTTTTCGGTATCACCACCAAGCTTTTGACAGAATTCTGGTTGGATATTTGACCACTCTTCTTGGCAGAATTTGTAGTGTTCAGTTAAATTTGTGTTTTTCCTGCCAGAGATCCAACTTTTAAGCACAATTCACATATTTTCAAATCGGGTTGAGGTCAGAATATGCTTTAATTTGAATGTTAGCCTACTTTATCCATTCCACAGCCAGTTCTGATACATGTTTGGGGCCACTGTCCTCTTGGAACACCCAATTGTGTCCAAGTTTCTGATTGTTTGAGATTATGCTGAAGAATTCTGTGGTAGTCCTTCATTATTCCATCCACTTTGTGCAATTCAGCAGTTTCATAGGTAGCAAAAGAGCCCCAGAGCATGATGCTTCCCACAACATGCTTACCAGTTAATACAGTGTTCCTCTGTACCTCTGATCATTGTGGCCACATAACTCAATCTTCATCTCATCTGACCATAAAAATTCCCTCCAGAAGGCTTTTTTTTGTCCATGTGGTTAGCTGCAAACTTTAGTTGAGATTGAAGGTGTTGATTTTGGAGCAGGGGCTTCTTTCTTGGACTGAGCTTTTCAGTCCATGATGATATAAAACTTGCTTGACTGTAGACAGTGTTCCAGCAGCTTCCAGTTCATGGCAGGCCTGTGTCTTGGTAGGTTATTCCTGGCCATCTGAACGAACTTCTTCTCAGCCGAGTGAGACAGTTTGGGCCTTCTTCCAGCAAAGTGGCTTGGCAAAATGGCTACAACCCCCAATAACTTGTACTTATGTACAATTGTTTACACCGATGAATCTTAAGTTGTTTAGAAATGGCTCCAAGAAACATTCCCGAGTTGTGTAAATCTATTGGGATTGTGCTGTGTTGGTCAATCCAATAAGTACAGTGAAACAAATGCTGACACAGATAAGCTACCAGCTGTAGTTAATCATGATTACTAACAAAGTTAAGAGGCCTTGGCAAGTTAAAATACATTTTGGAACTCTCAGCACCACTAAATTATAATCTAAGTGGGTGTATGTATATATTTGAAACTGTATATATAATTGTGACCCTGTGTTGATTTCAGAAAACTCAAAATAAAAACTTTTTTTTTGCTATTAAAAATGTATTTTGTACAATCATTCTGCCACAGAAAAAGAACAGTTAAAAAAATTATTGAAAGCCCAACATTGCCATGCCATTCATCTCCAGGTTTGTAAACTTCTGACTGCAACTGCATTTTAAACAAAATCAATCTGTATGTATAGTGTTACTTTTTGCCAAATACTACTATAAACTTTATTTTATATCATGTTTTTGCTCATTCTTTTGAAAGAACTTTGGGAGGTTACTATTTCATATCCATATTGATGTGAAATGTATTCTTTGTTCAGTGTGTGCACAGGATATCCTGTTTCTCACTAAAAGTGCGATCAAGGTTGAGTGTAAAGTGTCCTCACAACTTTAATGAAGGTGAGAAGAAAGACTGCACTTGCTCTCGGTCACTTACCTTAGGGTGCTTCTGTAAATGCTCCTGAAAATTGCGTATTCGTGCAGTCAACATGGCCACTATTAATGCAAGCAAGGAAAGTCCATTTCAAAACAAAGACATCAAGCCAGGAAATTCCATTAAAACATCAGTCTGAGACAAACGCTCTGCACGTCTTATTGAGACAGAAAAAAAAAAGAACCTACCTTTAACCTCTGTTGAGTTTCGATCATTTTCATGCCTCTGGACCTTTGCAATCAGCTGTTCCTCTTTCAGGCGCAGTTTTTCACTCTGGATGTAGATATTGTTAGTTTTACATTTAAAATGGTGCAAATTTTTAAACTCTAACAATTTAAAGAAATGAAAATGTGGAACAACTGAAATGCTAACAGTATTCCATATAAAGTGAAATAAAAATAAAAACAACAGGATGTTAAAATCAGTATATCATACATGACTTGCAAGTTCCAGTGAGAGAAGCTTCTTCACCACGTCATCAACCCTGAAATCATATCACCTAATAAAATTTGTGTAAAACAAAAGGAAAACGGAACTTGGACACAAAGGAGATACAATTTTTTCAGTCTTGCCACATTTCCCCCCCCTCCCCAGATTTTGTCCCCTAAAGTCTGATAAAAGACAAAAATGTATCACATGCAAAACATTTATTCTGGTATCTGATGTTCATATCTGGTTGTTACAACACAAAGCAGCCGTTTTGTGAAGCAACTGGAGTCACTTGTGAAGCAACGTTTACCCAAGCCTAAATTGCTTAAGCTGTCCTGGTATCCCATCACAAAAAAAAAAACAACCCACAGCCCAACTCAGGTTATTTGTTTTTCTTCTTATACTACTACTACTACCACCACCACCACCACCACCAACAACATTAAAATAAATTCAGTAAAAATTAATTACTTGTGTATTTTTTTTTATCCACAACCTAATTGATCAATAACTGTCTTTTTTATGGAAATCTATTTTATTTTCTTTGTGATCATAGCAGAGCTCCCCGTGCGCAATGCACATGGAGTGGAGCCCCATACATAGTTCAGAGAACACATTGACCTGATTTTTGATGGCTTGACCATAAAATGCCTGTATGTATGAACGTGTACCACCATGGAGAACCCAATCATAAATGCAAGGCAATGCATCTCAAACACTTAACTGCCAGACAACAAAATTTGTATCTTTATTTGCACAAGATAGATGGGTTTTTATTCAGCACTTATTTTTTTTAAATAACATGAGATTATTTACAAACACAATTTATGGAAAATATTTCAGAGATTCATATAAAACTAGTTAAAACAGCGTTGAGTCCACTAGCTTGTTGGAGATTTGACAGTTTCTGTCATGTAAGGATGGTAGATGGATGTAAGTGAAGGAAGAGTTTTATTGAAAACATGCGAGCAAACAGGTCCAAAACGGAGATAAAGGCAGAGTAAAAAAACAGGCAGTGGTCGAGTGAGGGACAGACAGGATATCAGAGGCGATATAATATTCAAAGTCCAAAATCACAAACAAGGTCAAAACCGAAAAAGTGATACAAAATACAAGGCTTGATAATGTCAGACGCAGGGTAGAGAGTATATACTTTGCAAAGTGTGTGTGTTACTGAGAGTTCTTATATGTATATGCTGTGATTGAGCTCTAATCAGGAACAGATGCATGGCAATTAGTCCTAAATGACATTGCATGCATGCCAACAGCCATGGACATGAAAGATGTAACCAGAAAACTGTTTGACATATCAAGTCTAATATTTGATCCTAACTATATAGTAATGATGTAAAGTGAAAGCGCTGGTTCACTGCTGTCCACCAGGCACCCAGCAGAGCTATACCATAATAAATGCAGTGGTGTTGGTTCGTTGGTTGACTGACGCAAAATACACTAAATTACCCAATTTGATGGTTCATATGCTATAATATTATTAGTCTACTCAGGTTGTTTAGTGCCCTTGCAAATATTTTGCGCATAGACTCATCAGGAGCTCCACTTTTAGGCAGCGCTTAAATCTATCTATGTAAAATTAAAATTATGTACATTTTAAAAAATGTTTCAGTATTCCTATCTGTTCTCTCATGATGGACACTTTTTCTGTTCAAAAGCAAGTGCATGAAACAACCAGTAACAGTCTTCATAACTGGAATGGTATAATCTAGCATTTGCGTAGCATCCAATTTATTCCATGCATACAGTTTATGCTTCAGACCAAGATTTATACATTAAACAAAATACTTACTGACTTCTGCAGGGTCATTGAAACATATATTTACATTGTTTTCAGCACTTGCTCGATGGTACAAATGAAAGTTATGGCCCATAATAGGATGCGCATAATACCACTAATGCTAAGTCAGACAACTGTAAATAGGAAACATACGTGTGAGCCAGTGGAACAGAAGCATATTCAAGTTTCAGCATTGACGATGGCAGGTCTTGTAGTTGACTCTGAAATTCTGTTTTGAGATGGAAATAATTAAACACCAGCAGTAATCTTCACAATCAAAAATATTTACAAATATCATATGCAACATAGTAATATAATAAAGATCAGGACTGATAAAGATTTTGAATAATACTGAAAAAACATGCTCAGATTTTTTCCATCCAAGTAGACTTTGGAGTTAAAGGTTGGTTCGAAAAGCAATTCTTACTGAACAGCAGGAATTAATCCGAGAAATAAATCAAACATAAGCAGGAAGTATGGCACTTGGATGACCATAAATCGATCAACCACACCTCATTTCTGTAGTATGAACCAAAAGAAGGGTATGAGTAGTACAGTGGTGCTTGAAAGTTTGTGAACCCTTTAGAATTTTTTATATTTCTGCATGAATAGGACCTAAAACATCAGATTTTCACACAAGTCCTAAAAGTAGATAAAGAGAAGCCAGTTAAACAAATGAGACAAAATTATTATACTTGGTTATTTATTTATTGAGGAAAATAAGCAGTTCATGTGAGGAAACCCACCAACATCCCAGAGTTGAAGCTGCTCTGTATGGAGGAATGGGCTAAAATGCCTCCAAGCCGGTGTGCAGGACTGATCAACAGTTACCAGAAATGTTTAGTTGCAGTTATTGTTGCACAATGGGGTCACATCAGATACTGAAAGCAAATGCTCACATACTTTTGCCACTCACAGATATTTAATATTGGATCATTTTCCTCAATAAATAAATGACCAAGTATACTATTTTTGTCTTATTTGTTTAAGTGGGTTCTTTTTATCTATTTTTAGGACTTGTGTGAAAATCTGATGATGTTTTAGGTCATATTTATCTAGAAATATAGAAAATTCTAAAAGGTTCACAAACTTTCAAGCACCACTGTAAATAACTTGCTTCTTTGAACATCCTGTATAGTCACAAAGTACAATTGTGCAACTAGGAAATTCATTATAGTTTTAGCATGAAGTCTATTTTGTTGAAGTTATCAATTATTCATTGATGGAGACTTGAGTGCAAGACTGTTCATGACAATTGCAGTACAAAGTTATCATGGCAATTGTAGTCCTCAGCCATCACAGCAAAACTATAAGTGTCCAGAGCGATCTTTTAAGTGCATCTTTCAATGGTCCATATTGGGCCATCCTCCACAAGAGTGATGTGATGAAGATCCCGCCAGAAGTAGGTCATCAGAATGGATCAGGCATGTCCAAAGAACAGAAGAGCTCAGTATTGTTGTTATCTCAGGATTGACATGCAACTTGACAGAGAGAAACAGACAGAGGGACAGACAGACAGACAGACAGACAGACGGAGATGGGGTAAGCGCGTGAGAGAGAGAAAACAAGCGCGTGAGAGAGAGAAAACAAAGGTTGTTAGGTATGCCCAGAGTCACCTAATGCATAAGAAGAGTATACATTATGCACTGAGTGCAAGCAGGGACTCCAGTAAGACTAACTGTGACAGCATAACTAAAAGGGAGAGCCAGAAGGTAACACAGACAAGCCCTGGGACATAAAGCAGCCAGCAACTCCACTGTCAACAAACCTGAATAAATGTGTGAGAGTGAGGGTAATAGCATCCATACATCCCAGTTTACCAAAACACTCTATGCCTGAGGATCCTCCAGATCTGCTCCTTTACCTAATAAAACGCTATTAACAAAAGGCTTGACTAAAAAGGTGTTTTTAGCCTAGACTTAAACACTGAGACTGTGTCCGAGTCTGAGTCCCAAACACTACTTGGAAGGCTGTTCCATAATTGTGGGGGTTTGTAAAATAAATAAAAATGTTAAAAATTAAAAAAGGCTCTGCCCTCTGATGTCTTCACTATATGACATCAACAAATAGCTTGCACCTTTTGATATATATCAGCGTTGTGGGTCATAAAGGACCAAAAGTTCATTCCGGTACTGTGGCGCAAGACCATTCAGTGCTTTATAGGTCAATAGTAGTATTTTATCATCAGTGCAAAATTTGATTGGGAGCTAATGCAATGTGGATAAGATGGGGTGATGCAGTCGTCTCTTATAGTTCTAGTAAGGACTCTTGCTGCTGCATTTTAAATTAACTGGAACTTATTTATGCATTTATTGAAACATCCAGACAGTAAGGCATCAAAATAATCAAACCTAGAGGTAACAAAAGCACAAACTATTGTAGTTTTTCTGCATCATGTAGTGACGTTTTTTTTTATCTTAGCAATATTTCTGAGATGAAAGAAGGACATCCTCATAATGTTATTGATATGAGTTTCAAATGAAAGAATGGAGTCAATGATCACCCAGAGGTCTTTTACTGCTGCATGTGAAGAAACAGAAAGGCCATCCAGATTTACTATGTAATTAGAAAACCTACTTCTAGCAGCATGTATTCCTTGTGCAAGTACTTCTGTCTTGTCAGCGTTAAGTAGAAGGAAGTTAATAAGCATCCAGTGTCTAATTTCCTTTACACATTCCTCAGTTTTATTAAACTGGTGTCTGTCATCTGGCTTTACAGAAATGTACAACTGTGTGTCATCAGCATAGTAATGGAAGCTAATACACTGCATTAATGGCATTTACATTCATGGCATTTAGCAGATGCTCTTATCCATAGAGGACATACAACAGACCCAGAGCAGCCTGGGGAGCACTTGGGGGTTAGGTGCCTTGCTTAAGGGCACTTCAGCCATTCCTGCTGGTCCAGGAAATCGAATCGGTGACCTTTTGGTCCCAAAGCTGCTTCTCTAACCATTAGGCCATGGCTTCCTGATTATTCGTAATACCATACTTACGAATAATATTACCCAGCTGTAACATATATAAAGAAAAAAGCAGTGGGCCTAAGATATAACTTTGTGGAACACAAAACTTTACCTTAGGGGCCCATTTCACCGAGAAATCTTCCCGGAAGAGGGAGCTGCGATCTCAGAGCGTGGCTTGGTCGCCGCAGGTCGTACACAGTCGACAGTTGACCGAGGGTTGGTCACACTTTGGTCTTCCATGGTTGCATGTGATTGAGAGATGGTCTCCCCAACAAAGAGATCGTAGCTCGTTTTTTTGACATGTCAAAAAACTAAGCCTCAACCTAAAAGTCGCACAGAGAGCGTTGAAAGAGCGAAAAAGGTCGAGGAAAGGATGCATTGGTCGAGAGACAATCGAGGCTAGAACGGGGATGAGCGATGCTCAGTCTTCTCGAG
>JAODJS010000024.1:39433027-39446256 GCA_027576325.1 Sciades assimilis | reverse complement strand
TATTTACAATTTGTACTTTGTCCCAACTTTTTTGGAATTGGGGTTGTATAAATTATACATATGCAAAATCAATATTAAGCAAATTTATTGGTTTCAAACATTAAAGTGATGTGCATCTGGCATTTAGACGACATTTTTTTTTGGGGGGGGGGTCCACCATGACTCTTTACACAGTTTATTGTATTTGTACCCTCCACAAAATAAAGCACCTGTAAGTCTTTGGCCAACGTTTAACTGAATAATTCTTCAACAAACACGGACTCCTGCTATTCATGCACTACTTTGATCAGTTATTATTGTGACTTGAGGTAAGTCCATTCCCAGAACATATACCCAACAGTTTAGTCCATAGAATAACAGCAACATCTATGAAACGTCTAAGAACCCTCAGCTTCTCTTACCCGGCCGATTACGACCGGCCCCCTTTCCTCTCCGGTTTGCTCCTCCACGAGCCTTGCTACTCTCCTTCTCGCCTTTCTTCTCTCGATTCTCCTTGTTCTCCTTGCTCTCTGAGGAAATGCCATCCTTTCCCAGGCTTTTCTTCTTGCCTACTGTCTCCCAAGAGGTCTAGAAGAGTGCAGAGACAACCTTTAAAAGATTCATCAGTAAAGACAAATATACCGACACATGCTGCGATGTGTCAAAGTTGTGCCAAATAAATTCTATAAATTCTGTTTGATACGACGACGTAAATAACGTTGCAAACTAAAACAGGTGCAAGTCTGCGATAAAGTGGCAAGAATATTCAACTAGTCACGCAAATCAATTACTCAGTTCATACCTATGAAGCCAAATCAGAGCAAAATTAATAGTTTTGGTTCACTTGTACATAATTACACAAATCACAAAAATGATCGGAGCACAAAAAACGTGGAGTTGGTGTAAAACAAATAATTAAATAGTTACATAAATAACTAGATTAAAAAACATAACATGTATCACGTCCAGTGTTTGTTTGTTGGTCGAAATATCCAGAATACTTCAAATTTCTGTAGTGCTATGTTCTGCGTGTCCTTCAGCTCAGTTTGTGTCTTGCAGCATAGTTTAAAACTTTGCATCTACAAAAAACACTGCAACAAAAATGCATGGTATGTTTTGGGCCACTTCCTGCAGTTCGTTTGATTGGAGTCGAATTGCTTTCTCACTGCCCTAGAGTTCATTTGGACGCAGACCAACCACCTTGCTCAGATGCTCTCAAATTCATTCATTCCCTACATTTCTGGTCTATCTGAGAAACTCAGGAGGATCTTCTACAAACACAACATTCCGTTACATTTCAGACCCAGTAACACCCTGAAGCAGAAACTGGTCCACGCTAAGGACAGAATACCAAGACACAAATAGTACAACGTAGTGTATGTAATTCAGTGCAGTGAGGAATGCACGGACTCGTATACTGGGGAAAAGAAACAACCCCTTCACAGGCGCATGGCTCAACACAGGAGAGCCAGCTCCTCAGGCCAGGACTCTGCTGTCTACCTTCATCTTGATAACAAAGGACACTCATTTCAGGATTGCAACGTACGCGTTTTAGCCAGAGATGATCGTTGGTAGTGTTGTCTCACACACAGGTCTCCTTGTAAACAACACTATAAAGGATAAACCGGTCCGGCCTCACCTCACCTCGACACACTCGCCGTGTTTACACGTCTGCAGCCATAAACATGTTTACAAGAAAAAGCTGCCGCCATTCTCGGAAACTGACCTTGAAAAATCAGCAAACAACCGGCGCAGCAAGTTCATTAAGGGCATGGAGAGGACTGCAATATCGCCACCCCTCTGCTTAACACACACACGAGTTATTTACACGGCGTCTAAAAATTTATTAACTTTTGTATCGTTGCCGAATTAAAACGCCTTCGCTAATGGACAGCGTGAAATAGAGCGTAATTAGGGCTACGGTTTTATAGCCACTGTGATCATGGTTACTGCTTACAATTTTGTAATGTCAAAATCAATACGGGTTACTTACGTCTCGTCTGTCGCCATGCGCAGAAATGACAAGAATTTATCTCGTGTGCACTTACTGAGCTCGTTCAGGAAGGACGGTACAGTACCTGCGAGTAAGACGAGTGCAAGGCCGTTTCTTCTAGTATAATCAATTTCCATAACGTTTTCTTCACACATACAAGTTAATGCCTGTTTTGTTTTTAATAAAGCTGCATTTATGACATGTACTAAACAGAATATACACTAGGAGTTGACTAATACTGTGTTTCACTTCCGAGGCAATCACAGGCTCTGTGGGTTAAAGCAGGCCCCGTCGATTTTATTCGCAAACGGACGGACGGTGTGGCTACAGGCTTTTGTTCCAGTCAAATGGGAGCTGCACTTCAGAGTTGACTGAAGTTCAAGATGAACCGATTCACCGAGTGGAAATCAGGTGTGACTCCTGCTTGTTTGGAATGAAAGGCTGCAGCCACAGAGGCTCGTTGTTGAGAAGACTGATGACCCCTGGGTTGAAGCAAAGGCTCTCAAGCTTTAAAAACAAACAAACCAGAATTGTGAGTAAACTCACTATTGAATCCCCATCGCCCGCAACAAAATGTGTCAAGTGAAACTGTGTGTGAACTTAAAGCATATCCGCAGAGCCATGGCCTCACTTTTTGTTAATAAATGCCTTGAGACCTCAAGAATGGCACAGGAATAGTTTTAAGTGTTAACAATAAAGCTAATATAGTCATTTTTACAATTAAAGTGATTTATATAGGTGAGTGAATGACCTTGACGTCCATAACGTCACAGCAGGAAGTCTATCGGTCTCATTGCCATTTCCGCAATACTAAAACACAGAGCTGACTGCAACTCCGATCCTCCATTTGAGCTAATTTATCACCATGCCACATAGAGGTGTTGCTGGCGGGTGCAACAACATGACAGAAGGTGGATTTACATTGCATTCATGACCCAAGAATGTTCAAACTGCAAAGATTTGGACGTGTTTTGCAAGAAGTTCACAGGCACATATGAGACTTCTGATCTGTTGAGAAGCGTTGGCTATAAGCCCATAATGAAAAAGGGTGCAGCACCAACAATAAAAAGAAAAGGAAAGTATTTATTATTTTTTTTTAAAGTGAGTTCAGTTGCACCAGTCCTCCAAGAGTGTGAGCCGAGGGTTGTTCTAAAACCCAGGATGGAACGACATGGGACATATCACTCGGGCAGTGACCTCCCCATGGTTGTTGCTAAAGCCGGTGACATCCTGTTCCATCCTGTAATTGCCTGAACCGAGCAGTAATGGTGGAATACACAGTATGGAGAGAATGACTGGACCAGCCATCTTATTTCTAAACTGGATATTGCTGCCATCTCGTCCTTACATGGAAGAAGTGAATGTACGGAGAACTGAATGAACAACTGAAAGTCAGATTGTTTCAAAACAATCAGCCACAAGATCGACCTTCCAGAAGCGAGAACACAGACGGGTAAGCTCTAACTTTCATTTGGATAAAAAACAACAAAAACAACACATAGTTTACCTGCATTTAGATTAATACATGTGACTTGTATTGTGTGTTTTATTTACCGGTATAAGATTATTTAATTTGCTTCATAATATGATTGTCTCAGTTTGTCTGATGATTTAATTAGCCTTTTACGTTTTATCAGTGAAAATGCATGCATGCATGTTGCATAAGTTATAACACCTATCCTGTTTTAATGAGAGTCATCCCACAATCATTGAAGTCAAATCAGTCTTAGTTGAGCAAGTCGGTAACGGTATTTCTTATTTTCACCATAATTTTTTTATTTATATGACTTTGGTTTATAGCTGGAAAAGGCCTCGACCTTAAAACCAGTTACCGCAGTGATGTCATGCACTCAGGGCTGGCTGGCTCAGTGGGGCAGCTCAAATGCCAACTTTGCGGCCAATTTTAACTCTCAAAAATATATTTATTTTATTCCCATTTATGCAGCATACAAGAGTCAAGGATGGAGATACTATCCCATACTTGCCAATCCTCCCGATTTTGGTGGGAGGCTCCTGATTTTAGCCTCCATCTCCCACCTCCCAGTATTTGTTAAAAACGGGATAATCTCCAGGTTTGGGGAAATCCCTACCGCCAAGTTAAAAATACT
This sequence comes from Sciades assimilis, assembly GCA_027576325.1. Lineage (NCBI taxonomy): Eukaryota > Metazoa > Chordata > Actinopteri > Siluriformes > Ariidae > Sciades > Sciades assimilis. Next base: position 39,442,176 of record JAODJS010000024.1, on the reverse strand, counting down.
TCAGATTATGTCCAATCAGAATCGTATGAGAAACACTGCTGATGTCAACTGATTTTTAACCAAACAATGAACAGAATAACAGTCACTTCCGTAATGTAGGATTCACCCAGGCTGTCCGACATTTTTTACAAGCAGTCATGCACCATGGCCACTAAACCCCATACCACATGGCAAAAATTTGAAGGCAAATACCAGGTTGCATGGAAGAATGAATTTCCATGGATAAGCAAATGTTCGACCAGCCAGTTACACATTTTAAGGTAAAGATACCTTAAATCAGAATATAATGGACATTTGAGTGTGAAATTAAACTAGTCTTCCCTACCATTTCAGAAACAAACTGTACAACTTCTAAAGTGTTTAGTGAAGTTTTGCATGACAGAATTTGTTTGAGTGTATTTGAGTAGTGTGGTTTGATCTGACACACCACCATGGTGTCATCTATTAATGTGGTTATGGTGTTACAGCCATAGACAGGAGCACAGTCATGGGTGAATAAGGAGAACATAAGATGTCTCAGCACATAGCCTTGTGGCATGCTGGTGTTCAGGGTTATAGTAGTGGAGTAGAGATTGTCTAACTTAGCAGACTGAGGTTTGTTAGTTAGAAAGTCTAGCATCCAGGTGCAAAGGGAAGTGTTAATACCAAGCTGTCAAAGCTTGGAGATCAACTGAAAGTGGATCACAGTATTAAATGCTGCACTGAAATCAGTGAAGAGCATTCTGATGTATGAGGTGTGGCAGTCCAGGTGGATCAGAGCAGAGTGGAGTGCTGTGGAGATGGTGTCCTCTGTTGATCTGTTGCAGTGGTAGGCAAAGTGATGTGGATCCATTGTGATGGGTAAACAGGATTTCAAGTGTGACAGAATCAGTCTCTTGAAACTCTTGGCAATGATGGGGGTGAATGCAACAAGATGGAAGTTGTTGCAGGCTGTAGCAGTGGAGTGCTTTGGCACTGGCACAGTGGAGTCAGTCTTGAACTTGAAGAGGACAATTGCCTGGGCCAGGGACAGGTTGAAAATGTCTATAAAGACCACGGCCAACTGCTGTGCAAAGACTCAAAGCACACATCCAGGTATTCCATCAGGTTCAGCTGCCTTATGTACATTCATCCTGCTCAGAGTAGAGCAAACGGCTGAGGTGGAGAGATTGAGAGGCTGATCATTGGCTGGAGGTTCTGCCTTGATGACCTTCTTGTTTCCTTGATCAAAGCAAGCATACAAGTAGTTGAGCTTGGCAGGGAGGGAGGTTGGTGGCACAGTGCTGGGTAGTTTGATGTCAGTGATAGTCTGTATCCCTCCCATATGCAGTGGGGGTCAGAAGAATTGTGGTGATCTTCAAGTCTCTTTTATGTTTAGCCTGGGAGAGTCCCCTTCTCACATTGGCCCTGGCTGAGCTGTACGCTTCCTCATCTCCAGACCTGAAGGCTGCATCTATTGCTTTGAGCAGGAGGCAAACCTCTGTTCATTCAGGGTTTCTGATTAGGGAATGTTTTTATTTCCTTGTAGGTTGTCCCTTTGTCCACACACTTGTTAATGTGGTCCAGGACAGAGTTGGTGCAGGTGTCAGTGTTAATCAGAGTATCTGTGGTGGCTTGAGCAGCAAAAACATTCCAGTCTCTGTGTTGGAATTGATGTTGAAGAGTGGAATCAGCACCCTCAAACCAGATCTTGATAGTCCTCATTGTGGGTTTCACATGTTTGATGACTGGGGTGTATTTGGGGAGCAGAAACATAGAGAGATGATCAGACTGTCTGAGCTGGGGGAGGGGTGTGACTTTGAAAGCATCAGCATGATTGGTATAAATGTGATCCAAAGTTTTTTGTCCCCTTGTGGTGCAGGAGACATTCTGGTGAAACTTTGGAAGTAGAGAGCTCAGAGTCCAGTGATTAAAATCCTCAGTGACAATAAAGACACCATCCGGGTGCAAAGTTTGCAGCTTGCTAATAGCAGCCGAAAGTTCGTTCATGACCACTTTTGTACGTATTAGCATCTGGAGGGACATAAACTGCAGCAGCAAAAATGCAAGTAAATTCATGTGGTAGGTAAAAGGGTCTGCACTTAATCAAGTGCTCTGGATTGGCAGAGCAATGTGTATCAACAATAACCTAGTCCATGCACAATGCTTTATTGACATAAGTGCATACACCTCCACCTTTGATGTTACCCAAGGTGGCTACCACTCTGTCAGCCATGAAGACTGTGCACCCCTCCAAATCTACCTTGCTGTTTGGAATATCATTGCTAAGTTATGTTTCTATAAGAACATCAAACTACAGTTCATAAGCCTTCTATGAGTTAGGGTCCAGATCTTCAGTTCATCTAACTTGTCCACCAGGGATCTCATGTTGGTAAGTAAGATGCTAGGTAGCACTGGCCAGTGTGGGTTTAGCCTTTGCTTAGCACACAAACTTCCATGCGTACCCCACCTTTGTTTGTTTTTGATACTGATGTTGGATGCTTCCAGTTAGGATGAAAGATTCATTTGATTTCTATGTCCTTCTCAGCTCTGGAGGCAGCTGAGTGATGTCAAAAGGATGATCCAAAATGATGTTTGTACAGCAATGATTAATGTCAAGTAGTGTTTGTCTGTCATATATGAAGTTTGCATGAGTGAATCGAGCAAAAATATACATTGGCACTAGACTGCTCCTCAGTTGAGCTGATATCACACTCAAAAATGGACTTAAGTTCAAGGTCAGAATTGGGCATAACTGAATCACACACAACTTTGGATAAAGCAAGCATCTTTGCCCATGTTTAGATATGAGGCCTAAAGACTAATAATGTGCAATTTCTGGACTAAATCCTCACCATGCATGCATAACTCAAGTCTGAATATGGCCCCATATAAGGAGGTGTGACAGCAGGGGCATGGTCAAGCGTTGGTCTGTGACTGGAGGGTGGAGTCAGGGAAGGTAAGTGGCAGAATCACTGCACCTGATGTGAATTAACATGTGTGTGTGTCTTCCCCAGTGACCGCGCCCAATATAAGGAGGGACAAAGAGAGAACGAGAGCTCTCTCCCCAACCAGACAACTGATGTGTGTGTCTGTGTGTGTGACTGAGAGTGCATATGAAGACAACTGAAAAGTGTCTAAATAAAAGTGTTTTGGAAACTCAGTTCTGCCCTGCCATACTTCTGTGCTCCACCCACCCGCTCCAAGTTCTACAGGAGGCTATGGGAGAATGGTGTTCCAGTGCAGTGTAATCTCACTCACATCATGACTAAAACTGAAAATGGCATTATACTCTGAAAACAAATGCTGTTTGATGGTCCATATGACATTTGCTGAATTATTCCAATCTCTTTCTCCCTCTCATTCTTTTCTTCTTTCATAAGGAAGACCCTCCTTTGTCACTGTGCTGAAACCCAGGAACGGAGCACAGAGGAGAACAGCCCCATGGAGTCCTCCCCCTTTGCAGACCTGATCCACGCCCTTGCCATGGCCCAACAGAGTCAGCACCAGGCGCCGATCGCCCTCAAAAAGGAGCAAGAGCAATGGTTCGAGGCCCTGGTGCTGGCACAACAGGAAGATCGCCAGGCGTTCCGGCACCTCCTCACATCAGCAGGGTCCACCACCTCCACCGCCACGGGCCCATTCCACCTCACCCTAATGAAAATGGGCCCGCATGACAACCCCGAGGCCTTCCTCACGTTCTTCGAACAGGCAGCAGAGGCCTCGGACTGGCCGGTGGAACAACGTGTGGCATGCCTCCTCCCCCCTGCTAATGGAAGAGGAGCAGCTGGCCACGCTACAGCTCCCCACCAACAGCCGGTTGGTCTACGCAGGCCTGCGCTGGGCTGTCCTCCAGTGTGTGGGGCGCACCCCCAAACAACAACACCAGCGCTTCCATGCTCTACATCGAGAGGAGGCCGGCTGGCCGATCGTGTTTGGCCAGCAACTCCGGGATGCCTGCTGGTGGTGGCTGAGGGCTGACAACCGCGACGCCAAGGGAATCAATCATCAATCTGGTGGCACTAGAGCAGTTCATCATCGGGCTTCCCGAAGGAACAGCGGAGTGGGTCCAGTGCCATCGCCCGGCGTCGCTGGATCAGGCCACTGAGCTGGCGGAGGATCATTGGGCAGCTGTTCACACGGCAGGATCACAGATCCCTTCTCCTCTCTCTCTCCCCTTCCCTTTCTGTGTCTCATCCTCACCCTGTTCCCCACTGCAGAGGCGGGGGCCGGTCTCCTCACAGCCAGCCTGCCACACCCACGGTGGTCTCCCATCTCCCACTTCTGTGTCTTGTCTCTGCCCCCTCAGGTGAGTGAGCCCTGGAGCACTGGTGCAGAGAGAAAGCCTGGGCCGGTTTGCTGGCACTGCAAGGAGCCGGGGCACCTCCAGCATCAGTGCACAGTAATGGAGGTGGGTGCGGTGGTCCGGATCCCTGATGTGCCAGGGACCGCCCTCGATCAGGCCGGAGCGTATCGCATACAGGTGAGTATCCAAGGGTATACGTATCAGGCTTTTGTGGACTCTGGCTGTAATCAGACCTCAATCCACCAAAGCCTGGTGCAAGACAAGGCATTGGGCAGAGCACAATTGGTCAAGGTGTTGTGTGTGCACAGGGATGTTCACAACTATCCTTTAGTGTTGGTCCACATTCTATTTCGAGGGGAGAAATTTAGTATAAAGGTGGCAGTTAATCCTTGCCTTACCCACTCGATAATTTTGGGGACTGATTGCCTGGGATTTCGGGAATTAATGACTCATTTAGTGAAGAGTGGGTCCTTCCATAGTTCAGCAGGGGGAGGTCCAGGTGTGGCATTGGCAGGGGCAGCTGTCACAGAGCCGTCTATGTCATCTCCCTATCAGAGTGAGGAGCAGCAGGCTCCTCCTCCCTGTCTTGGGGAACCCCAAGTGGATTTCCTGTTGGAACAGTTGCAGGATAAGACTCTTAAGTATACGTTTAACCAAGTGAGAGTAATCGATGGTCAAACACTCCAGCCAAACACCACCCCGTCCTTCCCCTATTTATCTATTATGAGGGATAGATTATATCGAGTGACGCAGGACACTCAGACTAAAGAAGAGATCACGGGCTTTTAATCCCAAAGAGCCACCGGGAATTGGTATTCCAGGCGGCTCACTTTAATCCCATGGCTGGACACTTGGGGCAGGATAAGACACTAGCCCGAATAATGACCTGATTCTATTGGCCGGGGATTCGCGGCGATGTCCGTAGGTGGTGTACGGCATGCCATGAATGCCAGTAAGTAAATCCAGCAGCCATTCCAAAAGCGCCTTTGTGCCCTCTGCCATTAATCGAGACCCCGTTCGAAAGAATTGGGATGGATCTCATCGGGCCATTAGATCGGTCAACATGAGGGTACCACTTTATTTTAGTCCTGGTGGACTATGCAACACGATACCCGGAAGCAGTGCCTCTCCGCAATATCTCAGCATGTAGTGTTGCGGAAGTGCTCTTCCACGTCATCTTCCGAGTTGGAATCCCCAAAGAGATTCTGACTGATTAAGGCACTATGTTTATGTCACGCACTCTGTATGGGTTATTGGGAAATAATCTGATCCGCACCAGCGTTTATCACCCACAAACGGACGGTTTAGTTGAATGGTTTAATCGCACCCTCAAGAATTTAATTTAAAAATTCGTGAGTGAGGATGCACACAACTGGGATAAATGGCTCAAACCCCTGTTGTTCTCAGTGCGAGAGGTCCGACAAGCCTCCACAGGGTTCTCCCTATTCGAATTATTATATGGGCGTAAACCACGGGGCATTCTCAATGTACTAGATGAAAATTGGGAGGAGCGACCTTCACCGAGCAAAAATGACATTCAGTACTTTCTTGACCTGCATGCAAAACTCCACACACTCACACACCTAACTCAGGAGAATTTGCAGCAGGCCCAAGAATGGCAAGTCCACCTGTGCGACAGGGGCACGTGCCTTAGGAAGTTCACACTGGGAGATAAAGTACTCATACTGTTGCCCACATTGAGGTCCAAATTGATCGCCAAGTGGCAAGGACCCTTTGAGGTTACATGGCGAGTAGGGGATGTCAACTACAAGGTGAGGTGAATGGACAGGGGTGGGGCATTACAGATTTACCACCTCAATCTGCTAAAATGTTGGAATGAGGAAGTCCCCATGGCGTTGGTGTCGTTGGTTCCAGAGAAGGCAGAGCTGGGGCCGGAGGTTCAAAAGGGAACATTGACTACCACTCCGGTCCGCTGTGGAGACCACCTCTCCGTGACCCAACTCAGGGAGGTTGCCCAGTTGCAAGCTGAATTTTTGGATGTGTTCTCACCCCTTCCCAGCCGCACCTGCCTCATAGAACACCACATTGAGACACCCCCAGGGTTGGTAGTGCATAGTCGCCCTTACAGGCTGCCCAAACACAAGAAAAAGGTGGTTCGGGAAGAACTTGAGGCATGCTCGACATAGGCATCGTCGAGGAGTCCCACAGTGACTGGAGCAGCCCGGTGGTCTTGGTTTCCGAGGCTGACGGGTTGGTCCAGTTCTATGTGGACTATAGAAAAGTCAATGCGGTGTCTAAATTCAATGCGTACCCAATGCCTTGTATTGACGAGTTGCTCGATCGACTAGGCATGGCTTGTTTTTATTCGACACTGGATTTGACAAAAGGATATTGGCAGATCCCCTTGACTCCATTATCCCGAGAGAAAACGGCCTTTTCCACACCGTTTGGCTTACACCAATTTGTCACACTTCCTTTTGGGCTGTTTGGGGTGTCCGCTATGTTCCAGAGGCTTATGGACAGGGTCCTCCATCCCCACACCACTTATGTGGCCGCATACTTGGACAATATTGTCATCTATAGTTATGACTGGCTGCAGCACCTGAAACACCTGAGTCCTGTCCTTGGGTTGCTGAGGTGAGCGGGTCTCACAGCCAACCCAAAGAAGTGTGCAATTGGGCAGGTGGAAGTACGATATCTGGGCTTCCACTTGGGCATTGGGCAGGTGCGTCCCCAAATTAATAAGACGGCAGGAATTGTGGCCGGCCCGAGGCCCAAGACCAAAAAGGGGGTGAGAATTCTTGGGGCTGGCTGGCTACTATTGCAGGTTTATACCTAATTATTTGGATGTCTCCAGCCCACTGACTGATCTCACTAAAAAGGGGGCACCAGATCTGATCCAGTGGCTGGAGCAATGCCAGTGGGCTTTTTCTGAGGTAAAGGCTGCACTGTGTGGTGGACCACTTTTGCACTCCCCTGACTTTTCTCTCCCCTTTATGTTACAGACGGATGCGTCAGACGGAGGGCTGGGGGCTGTTTTGTCCCAGGAAGTGGAGGGGGAGGATTGCCCCATCCTGTATATAAGCAGGAAGCTATTGGTGAGTGAGGGGCGCTACAGCACCATAAAGAAGGAGTGCCTGGCCATCAAGTGGGTGGTCCTCACCCTCTCCTACTACCTGCTGGGGTGCCCTTTCACCCTCTGTTCGGACCACACACCCCTCCAGTGGCTCCACCGCATGAAGGATGCCAACGTGTGGCTTACCCATTGGTATCTGGCACTCCAGCCCTTTAATTTCAAAATGATCCACGGGCCGGGGGTGCAGATGGTCATGGTGGACTTCCTCTCCCGTCAAGGGCGGGGAGTCAGCTGCAGGCCAGACGGCTGCCTGGCTTGAGTCGGGCGGTGGGGGTATGTGGCAGCGGGGTTGTGGTCAAGTGTTGGTCTGTGACAATAGGGCAGAGTCAGGGAAGGTAAGTGGCAGAATCACTACACCTGATGTTAGTTAACCTGTGTTTGTATCTTCCCCAGTGATCATGCCCTATAAAAGGAGAGAGAGAGAGCAAAGGAAGGGAGCTCTCTCCCCAACCAGATGACTTGTGTGTGTGTGGGGGGGGGGGTACACGCATGGCAGGGAGAAGCAATATCACTGAAAAGCATGTAAATAAAAGTAATTTTGAACTCAAGTTCTGGCCTGCTGTCTCTGTGCTCCACTCCCTCATCCAAAGTGCTACAATGAGACATGTAAAAAGAAAAGGGAAAGCTTTGAAAAGTTGAAGAAACTGGACTCTCAACTAAAAAAGAAAGAAAAGCAGTTAGCAAATGGTTACAGTGAGTCATCACTTAAACAAATGTATGCTCTGAAATTTGATTTAAACGAGATTTATAACAAAAAGGCTGAATATGCTCTATTCAGATTGAAAACAACTTTTTTTGAGAATAAGGAAAAATTGGGCAAGCTATTGGCCAGACAACTTAAGCAAAAAGAGACTGGCTATGTGATTTCTGGTATTAAAAATGTAAAGGAAGAAGTGGTCACTAGTATCAAGAAAATTAGTCTAGTTTTTCAAAACTTTCACTTTTATAAAACTTTATACAACCTAATATATATTGGAGGTGAGGCATGCAGTACATAGGCTGAAATCAGGGAAGTCACCAGGGCCGGACACCATTCCAGCTGAACTTCTGAAGAATGGTGGTGAAGAGACAATCAGGATCTTTACCTTGATGTGTCAGAGGATCCGGGAGTCCAAGGAATGGCCAGATGAATGGACCAAGTCCCTCATCATTCAACTGCCAAAGAAAGGTAACCTCCATCAATGCCAGAACCACCGGACCATAAGCCTCATTAGCCATCCAAGCAAAGTCCTGCTTAAAGTCATCCTGCATAGACTTACAAGCCAGGTGAAGGAAATCCTGGCCGAAGAACAAGCTGGCTTTCACACTGGGTGCAGCACAATGGAACAGGTCTTCAATTGCAGAGTACTCATCAAAAAACACATTAAACATCAGAAGGAGCTCTACCACAACTTCATAGACTTTAAAAAGGCATTTGATCGAGTCTGACATGAAGGCCTCTGGCAAGTCCTCCGTGACTTCTCCATTGAGGAAGGGTTAGTCCAAATGATCCAGACACTCTATCACAATGCAAGCAGTGCTGTACTACTTAACAGGCAAGTCAGATAATTCTTCAGGACAACAGTAGGCATCAGGCAAGGTTGTTTGCTGTCCCCGGTGCTCTTCAATCTATACCTGGAGAACATCATGAGAGAGGCACTCAAAGGGCACCAGACATCCATCTCCATTGGCAGCAGACCGGTCTGAAACCTCCGTTTTGCAGATGATATCAATTTAATGGGAGGCAGCAACCAAGAACTTCAGTCACTAACAGATAAACTGGCAGGCAGAGCAGGAGCATATGGCATG
>JAODJS010000024.1:37613775-37625539 GCA_027576325.1 Sciades assimilis | reverse complement strand
GGCATTTAGGTCCCCGCCCAGGACTATGAGAGGTGATGTACTGGAAGACAAATCAGCCATCAATTTGGAATAAAAAGAAGCCATAAATATATTGGGGGAATATATGCACCCCAGAGTAAGCTTTTCTCCATATAAGAAACCTGAAATTATTACATATCTTCCTTCATGATCCTTAATGCATTTTTCAAGTGTAAAAGGCAGCCTTTTATGAAGCAAGATCACCACCCCTCTACTTTTGGAATTAAAAGAGGAATAGAAGACTTAATTTCACTTGTTCAAGGTCAGTTAAGTGGGTCTCTTGTATGAAAGCTATCTGGGCTGCTTCCTTTTTGAGGGATGAGAGAATTTTATGTCTTTTAGCTGCATTATTAATTCCCTTTACATTCCATGTAATACATTTAGTGACACTCATCTTAAGGGTGTATTTCCCATGTACACTGTAAAATCCAACAATAGGGTTTACTTGCATTTGGTTAGTTTACTTTACTCACAGTCATAAATCTGAGCATCTTAATGGTTAGGTTACAGTAACAGTTACTTAGAAAGGGGAAAAAACAAATTACTTTTGAACTGGATTAAGCTCAGCTTGAATTAGTCAAGTAACTCCAACAGTATTATTTCCACAAGGGGGCGCCATCACGTGCAATTTCTTCATGGATTGGTCAAGATAAAGGAAGAAAAGGAAACGAGCGGGAGGAAGCAGGAGACCAGCAGACATGTGGAGATGAAAAGAGCAAACTTCGTTGGAGTCCTGGATTGTCATAAACTGGTATTTGTTGTGTTGTTTTCCCTCAAGAACCACTATGAATTCAGAATGTTAAAAATAAACATCACAAATGTTCGTTTTGTAGACTTTATGGTAGCCTAAGCGGTTAAGACAGATGGCATTTTTTTTTTCCAAAAAGTCAGTGAACTGAATTGATGGCACTTGCCCGGGCATGTTATAACCAGCCCGCGCAGGCGTTGCCGGTGTCTTTTCCTCAACGTGTATGTACATTGTGCAACATTACAGTTGTTTGGTCAGAGACAGTCTAAGAAAATCTTTGGTTTGGTTAATTTGTAAGTGTGTGGTATTGTATACGGAATCCATGTTGACATAATATTCGAATGACCGTGGGACCATGCAGTGGGATTGTAAGCGTTGCACGTTTTCGACAGACAAAAGAGGCCAGTTATTCCAGCACTATCGTCTTAGACATGGCGGGCTTACTCGTCAACAACCAATCCCTTGTCTTCACATGGATTGTGTATGCATGTTTAAGTCATTTAATGCTCTCAAAGTGCACTTGGCCAAGCTGCACAGAGAGACAGACGTTAGACAAACGAATACAGTGGTTGCACTGTTTAATTGTCAGGCATGTGAATTCAGCGAGCCTTGCACTGAAACCGAGTTTTTCACACATATGCGTCGTCATTTAAAGTTGAGGCAAAAGGTCCCGTGCCCATATGAAGGCTGTGACTTTGATACCCGTGTATATTCAACATTTAATGCACATAAAAGCAGAGTGCATAGTGAGTGTGCTGCTCCATTTAAACCTGAAGTCAGAACAGTTCCATCACAAGATGGAGATCAACAGTCTGAAAATGGCGAATGTGCATCTGAACAAGATGACACACTATGTGAGGATGTGTGCTCAGCAGACAGCATAAATGATCTTGAAAATCAGTTAGAGCATAACCTTGCTGTGCTTTTTTTGAAAATGCAAACTGTCCTACATGTTCCGGAGTATGCTGTGCAAGAAGTAATTCAGTCTCTTAATCAGATTCATTTACTGTCACAGCCAGTCTTACAGACTGCAATCCAAGACATTGTAAAGCAGTATTGTGTTAATGTGGATGTTAATTATGTCGTCAGTGAAATAATGAATGCTGTTCTGCAAAACAATGTCCTGTTGAAACATACAGATAAAGATGGATCTCTATCAACAGCTTGCAAGAGAGCATCTTACATAGCACAGCAATTTCCAGTTATTTTTCCAGTCGAATATCCTCTTGATAAAAGTGGTAATTCTTTTGTCTATGTTCCCATACTGAAGATGCTTCAAGCTTTGCTGAGCCACAACGACATGTTGGAGAAGGCACTGCATCCAGAGACTTCACCTGAAGGCTACCACTCATTCAGAGATGGCACTTGTTTCAAAGGTAATCCTATTCTGAATGTGGATGAATTTAGGATTGTTCTGGGGTTATATATAGATTCGCTGGAAATCGCGAACCCTCTAGGAACATCTAAGAAAAAGCACAAGCTGTGTGCTGTTTATTGGACTCTAGCTAATCTTGACTCCAAATACCGGTCTGCACTCCATACTATTCAGCTTGGTCTGTTGTGTAAGGATAGCGATATCCAAAAATATGGCTACGAGGAAATACTTCATCCTCTCATTAAAGATCTTGTGACTCTTGAAGAACATGGCGTTTTTGTTGACAAGTTGGCAGCGAGTGTGAAAGGCACTGTTTTGTACATATCAGCCGACAACTTGGGTGCTCACTCTTTGGCAGGTTTCCAGGAGAGTTTCTCCGCAGATCACTTTTGTCGTTTTTGTTTGTGTCATCGAAAGGATGTTCAGGATAAGGAGGTTGGATCAGGTCTATACCAGCTCAGGACAAGAGAGAGTCATGACAGACATGTCCAAGAAGTGCTCCATGACCATACAATGGCAAAACATTATGGTGTGAAAAGGGGATGCCCTTTGAGTGATAAGTTGACATACTTTCATGTGGTGGATTCTTTTCCACCTGATATTTTGCATGATTTCTTGGAAGGTGTTGTGCCAGTAGAACTGGGATTATGCCTTCAAAATTTCATAGCTCGGAAGTATGTTTCCCTTGACACAGTAAATGAGGCCATTCGTAAATTTCCATACACATTCTCTGATAAGGTTAACCAACCTCAAAAAGTTCCAAAGAATTTCATGTCAAAGGGATCGATCGGTGGTAATGGCCACGAAAACTGGTCTCTCCTCAGACTACTACCTTTGATGGTGGGTCACAGCATCCCTGAGGGAGATGAAGCATGGGAGACCCTGATGCTTCTTAAAGATGTAGTGGAGATCGTAATGTCATCCCACTTCACTGACGAATTGATCCACTTTCTTGATTGCAAAATTTGTGAGCATAGGGAGTTGCTGCAGAAAACATTTCCAAATTACAAACTTCGTCCAAAACATCATTTCATCGAACATTATCCTCAGATGGTGAAGGTCTTTGGCCCTCTCATAGATGTATGGACCATGCGCTATGAGGGTAAACACAAATTTTTCAAACAGGTCATACATGACACTCGGAATTTCAAGAATGTGGCTCTAACTATGGCTGTTAAACATCAAAAAACAATGGGTCTTTATTTAGATTCCTCTGTGTTTTTCAAGCCTGCTGTGGAAATTGATAAGGTCCAGTCTGTCCTGTTGAAATCTTTCCCCGACAATGTTCAGAGTTTGCTACAGCTTCGAAATGGCAATCAAAATACTGTGTTGGTTGCATCGTCTGCATGTGTTCATGGTGTTAAGTATAGTGCAGATATGATCATCTCAGTAGGCAAAGTTGCTGGCCTTCCGGAGTTTAGGCAAATCACACACATCGTTGTTATCAATACAGATATTGTGTTTGTCTGCAAGTTGCTGACATCTTGGTACACTGAGCATCTTCGTGCCTATGAACTCTGTAGTAGTGGAGCAGGGGACCTCACTGTGACTCATTTTTCTGAGTTGAATGATGTTTTCCCCTTATCTCCATACAAAGTCAAAGGAAAAATATATGTGGTTCTGAAACGTTATGTAATGCTTTAAGTAAAACTGGTGGTACAGTGTAGACATTTGGATTTGAGGCATTTGAGTGCATGGCCCTGCTAGTTGTTGTTAGTTAAAAGTTGAGTGTTGCATTAGTGTTGTACCTAGTGTAAATAGTTAATCATTCTTTTTCTGGGTGACACAATGCAGTTAACACAAACGGGGCTTTGAATACAGTAATGACAGTAAATCAAGACACAGTTTATACTGAATACTAAAATTATTTGCGTTTCCTCCCCTCAAGGCCATGGAATGATTCAAGATCAGAGTGATTGTCAACGATGAACATGTCAAAAAACTCACATTGGATGTGAAGCCTCAAACTTTAGAGGGACTTAAAGCAATCATTGAAGAACACTGCAATTTGAACTATGACTTCAACCTGATGTATGAGGATCCCGACTTCAATAATGCCTTATGCAACCTTGACAACATCGAGGACCTGCCAGCTCCCGCAACTGTCAAAGTCGTTCACTTGCAAACTTCATCGGCTCCAGAGCTTACACGCAGCCCATCAGAGGCCTCCATCAGTTCCGCTGACACGGTGATTATATCACCTTCATCATCCAGAACACAGGGCTGGCCTGAGTTTTTCAGTATTCCAACATTTTCAGTAGATGTGGAGTTTAGGCTGAGACAGGCTAACCTTGCTTACCTGAAGGACAACAAAACATTCAGGTGTCCTTGGGACATGAAACGAAACATTCTGCAAGTCCTTGCAGAAGAAATCTACAAATTTGACACGTATCCTACTGAAGACCGCCTTCGCTCAGTCGCTCGGGCCCTGATAGCCAAACATCCCTGCCTGACCGAACCAGGATGTACTGATGGCTGCTCTGGCTGGAAAAACAGCTTGTACTTCAAAATGGGAAATTTTCGGACCAAGCTACGCAAGGCAGGATGTGCTGAAGTGGCTATTAACAGTGGCAAAGGAAGCCAAGGAGACAGTCCAGTTTCAAGAGGGTTGAAGAGGCCTAGAAGATGTGAGGTTAACTTCTTACCTGAAATTCCAGAGCGGGAGAATGCAGAAAGCCTTGAGGCTGTGAGACTAGTACTTGCTGAAGAAATGAAAAAGAAGACTCCAAATGCAACCTTGGTTGCAACAAGGATGGATCAGACGTTTTCTGCCAGGAGACGGGAGATAGTGGAGGCTGAAATGCCAGTTGCAACATTGAAGGAACGTTGGCCCGCTCTCTTTACAGAGAGACAGGTAAGTGTTTGCTTAGTTTCATGTGATTAAAATGGGTGTTTTTGTTGCAGGTGTTTCAGTTCAGAGAGTACTTTCTGAAGGGAAATTAACAAACTTTGCCACAAAAGTAAACTGAATAATGCTGAACTGGTGCAGACCCTTTGCAGGAATTAGACTAGTAGAAAAGTATATTCAGACTAGGCTAGAGCAATAGGAAGTTAACTAAAATTGAGTTCAGAAGATACTTAGTTTGCCTGAATCTGTTACTGTCACCTTTGCTAATATGCGGAATATTCTGTTTTCGCTGTATTTCACAGGTGGTCTCAGAATTCAACAGAGTTGCTGCCACCAATTTGAAGGACTTCTTTGATTTCCTTGATCGCTATACTCCCCGTTTTATCGAGATCTTCAAGTCAAAACATGGCGTTGTTGGAGAGAGACTCGGAGGACTCGTAGGACAAACTAATCTAAAGGTAAGTAGGGCGTACACGCTCTGAATAGACAACCTATGTGAGCCATTCCATGATAAATCTAACACTTAGGGGCCCGAACACAGATTTTAATGAAACTTGGTCTCCCTTTTTAGTGACGAGGTAGAACCCAGAACTGCATTTGCACAAATCTGGCCAATGGTAAGGTAAAGCAGACTAAGAAAGTGAATTATGTGGGTGGTATAAGAGAACCCAACCTGATATGACTACTTCACCTGATACTCTACCCTAATTTCTAATGCTAATTTGGATGTAGTGTCAAGTGTGAGTACTCATGTGTAGTTCGGGGTATTGTTCTCTAAATCAATAATACTACTTTACAACATTGCATTGATGCCGTTTTTATCATTTGTCATTTTATCATTTGGGTCAATTGTAGGGGTGGGAGGATTGCACTTGCTTATTGGCCGCCCGCCTAGAGGACGACTAAACCCTCCCCAGACAACCATCGCCAGAATATGAATAGGAATGAAGAGAAATATTATGGGTGGGTCACCAGGCTAGCATGGTCTACCACCCACCTACTGTAATTTACTCTCGTAGCCTGCTTCTTCCTTAATATTGGTGTCAGATTTGTATGCAGTTTTAGGAGTCTACCTTACATTAAAATCCATGCTGGTCGGGCCCCTAAGAGTCCGTCACATGAAATGACTCATACAAGTCATAGACAAGACCACATTGAAATTTTGTACATTACATGTTGTGATGCTGTAAAAGTGATTCCTACTATGACATCAGTAATGCAATGTATTTGGTGTTGTTCATTTCTAGACACAAGATGTGGTGGCTCTACGCACACTAGTACTCCGCGGTCTCCCAATCCTTCTTGGTGATGACCCCGCAGACTTTTACAACACCTGCTTGGTAAGTTATGGATGTAGCACAATTAGCTGAAAATGTACTGCTTCAATGCAATGCCATTCCACAAATGCAATGCAACTCCAAGTCAAGCATTCTGTGATATCAGCCTGTCCGGTTAGCAACAAACACTGATTGGGAATACATTTTGATTACATTTGAGCAAGTATAACAAGAAATCGGTAGAATGTAGAGGTAATAACCAAGATGTGCACTAAAAATATGTACTATGCAAGTGACAGTTTCCCACCCCTAGAGGTACGATGAGGCGGTGTCCATCACGCTCTGAAGTTGCTCAGATATTGCTGCTCATCCAAAATGACACATACAGTGCCTCTCAAAAGTCTACACACCCCTGTTCAAATTTCAGGTTTTTATTACGTAAAAAGTGACAGACAAATAATTTCACAAATTTTCCCACTTAAATCTAAACTATTATCCTACACAATGCAATTGAAAAACAAACTCAATGCTTTAAAGGGAAAGAATAGAAAATCAAAAACTTCAATTAACATGGTTGCATAAATATGCACACCCTTAAACTAATACCTTGTTGCAGTACCTTTGGCTTCTATTACAGCACTAAGTCTTTTTGGATAAGAGTCTATCAGCATGGCAAACGTTGATGTGACAATATTTGTCCACTTATCTTTGCAAAAGCACTCCAAATCTGACAGATTGCGAATGCTTCTTATCTGCACAGTCCTCCTCAGATCGCCCAACAGATGTTCCGTGTCATACAGGTCTGAACTCTGTCTGGGCCATTCCAGAACCTCAATCTTATTCTGTTGAAGCCATTTTTTGTTGATTTAGGCATGTACCTAAGGTAATTGTCGTTCTGAAAGATTAAGTTCATCCGCATCATCACCTTTCTAACAGGGGGCAGAAGGTTTTGTGCCACTACAATGGCCCCTGTGGAACTGTTCATAATTCCCTCCTCCCTGACTAAAGCCCTAGTTACAGCTGAAGAACAACAGTCACATAGCATGATGCTGCCACCACCATGCTTCACTTTACGCATGGCAATGTAGTGTTGTTTTTATGCCAAACATACCTTTTTGGGATTATGTCCAAAATGTTAAACCTCGGTTTCACCAGACCATAACATATCTTCCCACATGCATTTGGGAGATAACAGAAGTATTTTTGCAAAATTTACTCCACCAAGATTGAACTTTTTGGTCATAATTCCAAAGGGTATATTTGGCGCAAAACATCACCCCAATAACACCATACCTAACGTGAAGTATGGTGGTGGCAGCATTGTGCTTTTGTGCTGATTTTCTTCAGCTGTAACTGGGGCCTTCATTAGGGAGGAGGGAATTATGAACATTTCCACAGGGGCCATGGTAGAGGCACAAAACCTTCGGCCCCCTGGTAGAAAGGTGAAGTTGACGAGGAACTAATCTTTCAGAACGACAATTTCTCTAAGCACACGCCTAAATCTACAAAAGAATGGCTTCACCAGAATAAGATTGAGGTTTTGGAATGGCCCAGACAGAGTTCAGACCTGTATCCCATTGAACATCAGTTGGGTGATCTGAGGAGGACTGTGCACAGGAGATGCACTCGCAATCTGTCTGATTTGGAGGGCTTTTGCAAAGAGGGGTGAACAAATATTGCCATAACAACGTGTGTCATGCTGATAGATTGTTACCCTCAAAGGACTGTGTGCTGTAATGAAAGCCAAAGGTGCTGCAACAAGGTATTAGTTTAAGGGTGTGTATATTTATGCAACCATGTTCATTGAGGTATTTTATTTTCTATTGTTTCCCTTTAAAGCTTTAACTTTGTTTCTGAATTGCATTGTACAGGTTAAAAGTTTAAATTGAAGGTAGAAAAGCTGTGAATTTATTTGTCTTTTGGTCATTTTCTTACATCACAAAAACCTGACATTTGAAGAGGGGCGTGTAGACTTTTGAGAGCCACTGTAAGTGTGTGCAGTGGCAAAAAAGGTTTGCTGTGTCCCCAGCACAGTGTCAAGAGCATGGAGGAGATGCCATGACACATGCCTCATCCATGTCTCGGGTGTACTGGCATCTCTCCTATGATCTGCAGACTATGCCGGGGGACTTTTTTGCCACAGCACACATTGATGTTCTGTCTTGGATTAGAGTAGAGTACTTTTATTAATCCCAAAGGAAATTAAGGTGTACATTGCAGTAAACATATAGCATACACTTGAGTACAGCAATCAGCCTTACAGCAGTTCATACACGCGCTCTCTCACTCTCTTTCTCTCTCACACACACACACACACACACACACACAGTGCAGTAAAAGTCCTGTGTTAAGAGTCCCTCAGTGCAGTAAAACGTGCAAGGTAGTACAAAGCAGCTATGCCAGGGGTGTAGTGGGTGATTGTTCTGTGTTAGGGTGTAGTGGCTTATTGTTCTGTGTTAGGTGACCCTTAGTGCAGTTAAGTGTCCAAGGTAGTGCATACGCTTGTGCCAGTGGGGTGTAGTGTAGCTGCTTCCACAGAGAGAAAGAAAGCAGCACTACTTGATTGATGGTGAACACCTCATGGTACCTCCAGGGGTGGGACACTGACAAAATGCATGTGTGACCAAAAAACAGCAAGAAAAGAGAAATGGTCTGTGGAAACCACCTGCGAAGTAACTCTTGCTTTGGGAAATCTTTTGCTTATTGTCTCTACATTCTACCCCTTGTTTTTGCACAACAGTAGGTCAAATGGATTCACAATCGGTGCAGCTTCATAACTGGACAGCTTCATAACTGGACAGGCTGATATCACAGAAGTATGATTGACTTGGAGTGACATTGCGTTGTTTTGGTGTTCCCTTTTTTAGCTGTGTACAGTAGTTTATGTATTATAACTTTAATGTCATTTACATCCCCCAAAAAATAATGTAATACTATAAAATGATTTTCTAAACCTACTTAAATGTGAAATTCCATTATTGTTTACAAATTAAATAATGGATCAGGAACTGTTGAATGTATTAAAGTAATGCATGGAATGTATTTTTCATTCCACAATGTAAGCATTTAAAAGCTATCCTTTATTGGGCCACCCTGTATTTACCTTTTGCAATTGTACTGCTATTTGTTTTACAGGATTCTGACAGTGACGCGGTGTGGGCCAATGTCTCCTTTGGGATTTTGACTGTCATTGAAGACGATGGCAGCCCACCCGTACCCAACCTCCTCTACCTGGAGCCAGTGTCAATTGGTATTATCATTGAGGGAAGTCTTGTAATGGATAGCCTGAAAACACTGCCTGAGGCCTTTTGCCTGCTGTTTGGTTTGTCATACGCCCTTAACCTAGACTATCCAAAATCATTGAGAAACACCTTAAACTTCGTTCAGCGTGTGATGTTTGGATTGGGGCAGAACAAGCTAACTCCGAAGTTGCAAAGTCTTAAGAACTTGCTGCTGAGTTAAAATTTGTCAACATTTGGAGCATAACTGTTGTTCAGCTTTAATGTTTGTTATGTCTCGATATGTGACTTAAAGAATCATGTGTCTGTGTTAACTACACTTGGAAGACACATTATAGAAGCACTGATCATGGTTGTCGTTCAGATGCTGTTCAGTTCTTTTATAGTTATGTGTTTTATGCGATGTAAAGAATCGTGTCTGTTTGCTTGGAAGACAGTAGAGACAGCACTCACTGTCAGAAGTGGTTTAACTTTTTTTTTTAACTTGTTCTTTCCTGCTACTAGGAAAATTTATCTTTTGTGATTGAAATGCAATAACCACATTATTAGCTCAATTTCTGTGATTGAAACACACATGGTCTGTGGTTGAATCCTGTCTCTGAGACATTTGATCTCATTTTCATGTTGTTCTGTGATTAATTGTCTGGATTACTTCTAACTTTTCTCTGTTTGGATTGTAGTACACACTTAACCTAGACTATCCAAAATCATTGAGAAACACCTTGAACTTCATTTAGTCTGTGATAAAATAAAAAGAAAAGTAAACAAGAAACAATTGATCACAGAACGATATGAAAATGAGAAGCTCAATATATCTCAGAGACAAGATTCAGCCACAGATGAGCTTTCCTATGGGCAGTAACCACTTTTAGCTGAGTAGTATCTCAACCAAGCACGTTCCTTGTGGTTTAAGACGTTTTAAAAGTTTAATATATACAAACAAGACTGAACAGATGGACAGAAAGAAGTGCTTACTGAAAACCATTTAAATGCCAGTTACACTATGCAGTCACATGACTTTTGCTGCAAAAGTTGTAAAGTTTATTTTCCCCAGCAATTGAGCAATTGTTGTGCCTTTGAGTTTTCATATTTAATAAATATTCAAATTGTTTGTCATGAAAGTTTAAATGTCGTTTTTGTAGAATAGAACCTGTTTTTACTGTAACTTGTGCATGCAAGTATTATTTACTTGCTCATTTCAAGGCAATCGGTGTCCTTCGTTTTACCAAGTAAGATCAACTTACTCTTAAAGTAAAGGTTACAACATATTTCACATTAGAGGGACTGACTGATAAGTTTTCACAGCTTCACAACACAGGTTTAATGAATGAAAATTGAAGTATTCTTAACTTGCTATTCCTATTTAGATGAAAGGGGAATTTACTGTACACTACACTGAGCAATTGCTTCTAAGTTTAACTTTAGATTCTCAGTCCACCTTAGTCCGTTTTTTCAAGGCAATCGGTGTCCTAGCTTTTTTCAAGTAAGGTCTACTTATCGGATTTTACAGTGTACATGAATATTGGTGTCCACAAAAACATGTAGCTCTTAGATACTGAAAAGGACAGAAAAAAGGTAAAGCTGGAATGTGAAAAAAAGGCCGTCCCCAAACGATGACCACACACTAAGAGGAACCAGAACCCACCCAAGACAGAAAAACAAACTCAAAAGTGACCAGTAGGTCCCAAATACTCTTGGGATCTTACAAGGGGACGTAATGCTAAAGGGGGCCCCGCTATAGAGAGGGCACGAGAGAAAAAAGAACACAACCCCCCCCCCAAAAAAGGGACCCCCGCTCCAATCCCAATTTGGCAGCAATACACCTGTAATAAGATAGCACCTGAACAAATCTGGGCAAAATTCAATAATGTCTGCTCCTCTGTCAGACACAGAGCCATGTACCTAGAATAGACCGATTGCATAATGACGTCACTGTCTTTGCCTCAGCTCCTGCGCAAAGCATTGTGGGCTTAAAGTGGGGTTAGATTTGTTGACAAGATGGCGGAAGGTGTTGTTTTATACAGAGAGCAAGATGTAAGGGGAGCGAAATTACGCGAAAAATGCGTGGAAAAGAATACTGAAGATGACCTGCGAAGGTGGATTGATTGTCGGGGACTTTCAACAACCAAAACCGAGACTCACGCGTCCTTAGTTCGGAGGTAGGTAAAGCTTTAATAGTTCATGTTGTTGTTGTTGCGGCGTTGAAAAGCGAGACAACGTTTGTCACAGTTTGGTAGATATTTTAATCGGTCTGGATTA
>JAODJS010000024.1:37391925-37405908 GCA_027576325.1 Sciades assimilis | reverse complement strand
AAATGTCCATCCCCAAATCACAACTTAATAAGGCGTGTAGTCTACCGGGCGGAGGCATCCCCATCAATGCCATTGGCTTCGAGTTCTATCTAGTTATGATGATCTTTGGTATGATCTGACCGTGAGTAGAACTCGCGATCTCCCGATCGAGAGGTGGACACGCTAAGCACTAGGCCAACTCGTGGTCAAGACCCTCTATATTGTAATTCCCTATATAGTGAGTCGGGAGTAGTGAACGAGTGAGTGATTTCGGACACAGTATGTGTAATCTCTGTTGAATACCATGACAGTGCTTCATTTAATCAATATTGCATGAGCAAGAGTGTGATGTTGCTTCTGAACGACAATCCTGTAATCAAGAAGTGAGATTTCAGACACAAGATGCAACGTCCCAGTGTGGTGATATGAAATATAAGCAGTCATGGAACGCTGTTGGACCAATCACATCAGTAGATACATTAGTATGAATTAGAATAGCGCCAGGTAAAAGTTTCTGTTCAACCCCGAGATATTTTAATTCTTGATCCCTTTCAGGACGTATTAAGTCTAAGTAACAAAGGTTCCCTTTATAACTACAGTCCATAATGACTAAACATTATATCAGAAATCCATGAGCAAAGTCCAGCAGCGTTCTTACATTTTAGAAAATCCTCTACTCTGCAGCAACACTGAATAATCTTCCTTCCTTTGTGTTACTTTTGTTGTCTAGAGGCAACATTTTGGGTGACGTGTATGAAATTTCTGAGCTTTTGTGTTTACCGAACTGTCAAAGTTGTAATACCTGCCTTTTTAATATAATCTTTCAATATGGCTTTATATGTCATGTGCCAACCGGAATTAGGAGATTTTACCAACGTCCTATCGAGAGACACAGTGTGATGATGATAAGAAAAGCCCACGATTTTCTCTGTCAGAAATCTTGCTGTGTAATGTCTTGTAAGCAGTAGGTAGCACACGCAAATATTTCTTGCACATAAAGTATTGAAAAGCACAAGCCATCTGTTCCTGGAACTTTTTCCCCCCCTTCTTGCTTTTGCTGCTCTAGACATTTTTTTTAATTATTATTATTAATTAAATATCTGTTTTTAATCTGTATGATTACTTGTATTAGAAATGATTAAAAAAAATAAAATAAAAACTATACTCAACATTATGATGTGACATGCTTTATACGTACAAACAAATGCAGACATTTTGTGACATTGACGTTTGGTCTTTTAGGATATGGAGCATTCTTTTCTGTCCTGTTCAGTGTAAAGAAATATGACGATTTTCACCCTGTTCTGCATACATCATTTTTGACGTTCGAGTTGACACGATCGAAAGCAGGATCCGTGTGTGTGTAAATTCATATTCAACATTGCATCCTGTGTCAAAGCCAAGGGAATCCTGGATACTTCATATGCACCAGTGTGTCCTGCTCTGATCCTGGAGGGGGATTATGGGTAAATGTTAAAGTATTGACTGCTCATTGACCTTCTGACTACTCTCACCCCCCCATGACTTTCCTTTTCCTCCTTCTCCATGCATGCTTCTTTCATTTTGTGCTATTTCAGCATACTTGTGTGTCCGATTACATCATCCTTCCTTCTTTCTTTGGAGGCCAGTCTGTCTGTCTGTCTGTCTGTCTGTCTGTCTGTCTGTCTTTGAGGGGTGGCACGGTGGTGTAGTGGTTAGCGCTGTTGCCTCACAGCAAGAAAGTCCAGGTTCAAGCCCAGCAGCCGGCAAGGGTCTTTCTGTGTGGAGTTTGCATGTTCTCCCCGTGTCCACATGGGTTTCCTCCAGGTGCTTTGGTTTTCCACACAGTCTGAAGACATGCAGGTTAGGTTAACTGGTGACTCTAAATTGACTGTAGGTGTGAGTGTGAATGGTTGTCTGTGTCAGCCCTGTGATGACCTGGTGACTTGTCTGGTGACTGGTGTACCCGGCCTTTTGCCCATAGTCAGCTGGGATAGGCTCCAGCTTGTCTGCAACCCTGTAGAACAGGATAAAGTGGCTAGAGATGATGAGATGAGACAGTTCAGGCTAATGCCATGATAGTTGTCTGGCTTAGACAGATCTCCAGACTTGGGCACTGGGATGATGTTGGAGAGGGAACATATATTGGGCTTGATGTTCTCTATCAGAGCCTGGTTGCAAATCTCCAATACAATGCTGTCAAGATCACAGTTCTTGAGGCCCTTTGGGGGGATGCCGTCCAGCCCAGCACTTTTTCCGTGCTTCAGAGTGGACTTCACTGTGGCAAACTCCGTAGTTGTGAAGAGGCCATCGTCAAGTTTGAGATTTGCAAGGACTGCAGGTATCCCTTCCTCATCTCTTGCCATTACCGGGGGTATGCTGAGGAGATCCCAGAAGTGGGCAAATCAGCAGGTCACTCTCTCCACTGGACTGCAGCCTGCAAGTTGTCCTTTCCTCAACCTCTTGCACCTGCATGTCTCATTGATGACCTTCCATGACTCCTTGTATTGTCGCTCGCCATGCACAGCCTCCATTTTCCTCACTTTCTCCATCAGCTCCTCCCCTTTGATCCTGTTGTAAGTGCTGAACAGTTGTTTGGCCTCATTCAACACCTCCTGGCTCTCTGTGGTCCCCTCTCAAAGTTCCTATGTGCCTCCTCCACCCTTACCCATGCCCTTGTGACCTCTGGGTGCTTGGATCTGGGGGAAGCTCTGTTTCTCTCCTTCATTGGCACCCACCTCCTTGTTGACTCCTCAATTGCGGTGAAAAACCACCCATAAGTTGTATTTGGCTAATCCTCCTTGACTAGCAGGTGTAATCAGTCTCTCACCTCCTCTGAGCAACTGGCCTGGAGGTTGGGGCTTCTTGCAAAGGCCTCCCAATCAGGCTGGACCCTCAGTGTGTTTGGGGGCCCTCAGACTCAGGTGCACCCTCAGAGACCACCCGGTGATTGGAGCCCACAGAGTTGAATGTGCTGTACGCCTCTGCATTCAGGACAGACATCATCCACTTCCTCCTTACCAGTATGTAGTCCAGCTGCTGTAGCAAACCAGTAGCTCGGTCCTGGAATGTCCATCACTTGCCCATTTTCTTATGGAACATAGTGTTGGCGACCAGAAGCTCATGTTCCATGAGCATGGAGGTTAGGTGTTCTCCATTGTGGTTGGTATTGTTGTGGTATGTGAAACCACAATAGAAATTACAATAAAAATAAGAGGGACATGACTTGCCACCCAAAAGATCAGGTGTGGGTCCATAACCATCCTCACTCTTCTGCAGCAAAACACCTCTGCAAAATTAGATCTGAAGTGGAAATGACCATACCATGTCTTACAACAGTTAAGCCCAGCGAATTATCAAGTCAGAGAAGACGGTTGCAAGGACAAGTGCACTGTCCATGTAAATAATCTTAAAGGGGATATACATAACCTATATTTTTAAATACACTTCTGAGTGGATAGTATCTCCATCCTTGACTCTTGTATGCTGCATAAATGTGAATTTATATATAATGAGTTAAAATTGACTGCAAAGTTGTCATTTGAGCTGTACCGCTGAGCCAGCCAGCCCTGAATGCATGACATCACAGTGGTAACCGGTTTTAAAGGGCATATTCTGGACCAATTTCATTTTTTAAAATATGAAAGTATGTCCCTTTACATACTCATCCAGAAGGGTAATTTTGCACAAGGCCATCTGTCTACAGCAGAAAAAAATGAAAGAACAAAACATGCCTGGAAAAATCCCAAGGGCATCTGGAACCAGAATCATGATGTTATCTGCGGAAGTGAGAGCAGGCTGTGCGAGCTTTGCATGGTTTAAGTGCACAGCCTGTGTAGACCAAGTGCTCCCATTTCTCTCTCATTGTCCGGTCTTTTGGAAAACAGTGAATTCTAATCCCATCATGATTGGTGTTGCTACACCCTGCTACAATACATCTGTTAATCATTTTAATAATTAGGTAATAACGTTGAAGAAATTTGCAGAAAACCACCAGGTCATTTTCTCATAATCAAACCAGCGCTAGCGTAGGATTCAGAGGGAGGCGTTCTGCATACAATGTCACAAAAATCAATGTTTGCCGGGAAATCAAAATGCCAAGTTTTTTCAGAGGTGGACCAATTTGCCTCAAATAGCTTGATGTCAACTGAATTTTTCTGGTATTGCGCAAGGTAAAAAAAAAATGCGCAAAATGTGACAGATATTTGACCAAAGTTTAATATAAAATAGGAAAATTACATTGATCTTACTCCTGAATTTACCTGTGATATGCATTTTAAGCTGTCAGATCACTGCTTACTCATTGGAACAGTCCCTAACTTTGTCTGAAAAACAAAACATCATATTTTTGAGTATTACCCAAACCTCATATGCCATTTTGAGCCACTGGTCAATCTCTGGACCATACAATTTGAATCTAAGCATAGTCTCTTCAAAAAACCTGCCTGTGATGTGCATAATATGAAGATAATATGCTTTCTTTAACAGCAAAGCATCAGCAGTCGATGACTTACCATTTGGATGGACAAGGTTTCTTTAAATCTGACCTTTATATTGAGAAATTAAAAGCTGTTCAGGTGTCATCTCTGGACATTGCACAGAGATCTGCTGTTTTAAGAAAATTCCCAAATGTTGACATAGTCTTTATCTCTATTGAAGCATCATTGTTTGGGGCAGAATATGCTCAAGACATGATTATCACAGCTGGGCATTCCTGTGGGCAGCCAGAGTGTTTCAAGATATTGAGCATTGTAGTCTAATCTGACAAAGTTTCTTTCCTTTTATAAAAGCTCACAGCCTGGTACTTTGAATATTATAGGTCTTTTGAACATGAGGACAGCAACTATGTTGAGGTCATTGTTCCTGATGTTGATAACTTGAATGATTACTATCTTTTGACACCTTATTCCATTGTAGGAAAGCTTTGGGTGATGCTAAGGACAAGCCCATATTAGGGAGAGAAAATGGTAAGTGTTCTTTTGATTGTTTTAACTTCAACAAGCAATGATAGGGCATTTCAGGGTAGCAAAAAACGAACTGTGTTTCACCTTGTTTCACAGGCACTGCTGTGCTGCATTGTGATCACTTCTGATAAAGCACGGCATGTTCAGCTTTCACAAGTTCCAGAGTCAGTGGATGCCTCATTGATGTTATAAAATAAAAAACTACACCTTCAGGGAGATTTTTAAACGTTTGAGGACCCTGATTTCCAAATTGCACATTGCAATTTGTCAGAGAGCTCAAAATTACCCCATGATCATACTGTCATACACATCAAGTCGAAAAGTACATCCCAACCAGAAAAATGATTGTCATTCCCTTGGGCTCATATCATCTCTGGACACTGCAAGCTTAAAGCATATTTGCAGAGCCATGGCCTTACTCTTGTTTATAAATGCCTTGAGACCTCAAGAATGGCACAGGAATAGTTTTAAGCATTACCAATAAATCTAATATAGTAATTTTTACAATTAAAATGATTCATATAGGTAGCGATCTGAGTGAATGACCTTGACATCTGTGATGTCACCGCAGGAAGGCTATCGGTCTCATTGACATTTTCGCTACACTAAAACAGAACTGACTTTAACTTCGAGCTTCCATTTTGAGCTAATTTATCGCCATGCCACGTAGATGTGTTGCTGGAGGGTGCAGCAACATGACAGAAGGTGGATTTATGTTGCATTCATGGTCTAAAAATGTTCAAACTGCAAAAATTTGGATACATTTTGCAAGAAATTTATGGACACATTGGGTGGCTATGAAGTGGTCTCTCCTCTGCTCTGCACATTTAACTGAAGACTCATAAGAGACCTCTGATCTGTTGAAGAGCATTGGCTATAAGCCCATATTAAAAGAGGGTGCAGTATCAACAATTAAAGAAAAATAAAACAAGAAAAGGAAAGCATTTATTTATTTTTTTTTTTAAGTGAGTTCAGTTACACCAGTCCTCCTGGAGCATGAACCGAGAATTATTGCTAAAACCCGGGACAGAACGGGACGGGACATATCACTCAGGCAGTGACCTCCCCACAGTTGTTGCTAAAACTGGTGACATCCCGTTCCATCCCGGGTTGAATGAACAATTGAAAGTCAGGTTGTTTCAAAACAATCAGCCACAAGATCAGCCTTCAAGAAGCAAGAACACAGACAGGTAAGCTCCCACTCTCATTTGGATAAAACAAAAACAACACATTGTTTACCTGCATTACATGTAACTTGTATTGTGTGTTTAAGTTACCAGTACAAGATTATTTAATTTGCTTCAGAATGTGATTGTCTCAGTTCATCTGATTATTTATTTAGCCTTTTACATTTTATCAGTGAAATGCATGCATATACATGTATGTTGCATAAGTTATAGCACCTATTGTGTTTTAATGAGAGTCAACCAACAATCAATGAAATCAAATCAGTCTTAGTTGAGCAAGTCGGTAATGGTATTTCTTATTTTCACCATAAATTTTTATTCATTATAAAATGCCTTGGTCTTAAAACTCGTTACCGCAGTGATGTCACGCACTCAGGGATGGCTAGCTCAGCGGGGCAACTCAAATGCCAACTTTGCAGTCAATTTTAACTCTCAAAAAAATATATATTTTTTATTCCCATTATTGCAGCATACAAGAGCCAAGAATGGAGATACTATCCACTCAGAAATGTATTTAAAAATAAAGATTCTGTGTATCTGCTTTATATTGGTCATCATGGACTCTAAGCCATTGCTTCTGCTTTGATTCTCAAGTATCATTGCCTCAAAGTGCCTGGCAAAGGCAAAGGTTATGAGGGATGGCTGGTCAGCATTAAGAACAACCTCAGCACTTACTAAACAAAGCTGTAAGAGGCAGGTTTCAGTGAAATCTTTGTTAACCAGAAAGAAAGGCAGATGGAGCCAACTAAAACTCTAAAACAAGGCTAAACATGGCAAAGATATCCTTATTCATGAACATCCAAATGAACACTATTGTGTCTCACTTGAAGAACAAATAATTATCATAGTGGAAACAACCAAGAAAGCATGAGTAGATGAGTCATTCATTAGGAAGAAGATGGACTCTCTAAGGAGAAAGGAGATGGTTGAGGATCAACACATGGTGATGGAAATTCAGGATTGATAGATATGTTGGTATTTGCACGTGACAGATCTGTGAGGAGATTTTTCACATCACAAAGATTTGTTGGGAGCATTCATTGCTGCAGTGGAAAAGTACACACCTAAATGTCTTCAGCTGTACCATGTCCCCAAAAAAGGAGTTTTTGGGAAGGAACTGGAAAACATCCTCATGAAACTTGATGAAGAGGTATGATACACTGCAAATATTTAACTTTGCTCTGTCATCTGACATTCTGGAGAGAGACGTTAACAAACTCTTTAAGAAGCTGAACCCATGCAGCAGGTCCTGACTCTATTTCAACATTTACCTTAAAGCACTGTGCTGATCAGCTGTCTCCAGTATTCACAGACATCAACACCTCACTGGAGACATGTCATATGCTGGCCTGCTTCAAGGACTCCACCATTATTCCCATCTGCAACAAACCAAGGATCACAGGATTAAATGACTACAGACCGATCACCCTGTCTTCTGTGGTTATGAAATCCTTTGAGTGCCTTGTGCTTTACCACCTTAAAGCCATCACTGACCTGCTCCTGGACTCCTTGCAGTTTGCCAACAGATCTGCAGACAACATGGCTCTTCATTTCATACTCCAGTGCCTGAGCTCCCCAGGAACCTATACTAGGATCCTGTTTGTGGACTTCAGTTCTTCCTTCAACACAATCATCCCAGCTTTTCTGCAGGACAAGCTCTCCCAGCTGAGCATGCCTGACTACACCCGCAGGTGAATCACTGACTTCCTGTCTGACAGAAAGCAGTATGTGAAACTGGGGAAAAACATCTCTGACTCCTGAACCATCAGCACCAGATCCCTCCAAAGCTACATCCTATCCTCTACTCTTCTTCCAGTACACCAATAGTTGCACCTCTACTCATCAGTCTGTCAAGCTCCTGAAGTTCACAGACAACACCACCCTCACTGGACTCTGGTGAGAATGAGTCTACCTACAGGTGGGAGCTTAACCATCTGGTGTCCTGGTGCAGGCAGAACAACATGGAGCTCCATGCCCTAAAGAAAGTGGAGATGACTGTAGACTTCAGGAAGAGCTCTGTCACACCCTCCACCATCACCCTGCTTGACTCCCTAGTAACCTATGTGGAATATTTCTGCTTCCTGGGCACTATAATCACACAAGACCTCAAGTGGGAGATGAATATCTGCTCGCTCTCGCTCTCTCTCTCACCCAGAAAGCACAGCAGAGGATGTTCTTCCTGTGGCAGTTGAAGAAGTTCAATCTGTCAAAGACAATGCTGGTGCACTTTTACACTGTCATCATTGAGTCCATCCTCACCTCCTCCATCACTGTCTGGTATACTGCTGCCATACCATATAAGGGCAGACTGTAGTGCATCATTCACTCTTGCGAGATGATCAACTGCAACCTTCCACCTCTTCAGGACCTATAGGAGTCCAGGACTCTGAGAAGGTCAGAAAGGATTGTGGCTGACCCCTCCCACCCTGGACACAAACTTTTTGAGACAGTCCCCTCTGGTAGGAGGTTGCGGTTCATTAGGGCCAAAACCACATACCATAAAACCAGTTTTTTCCCCATTGCAGCTGGCTTCATCAATAAGATCAGAGACCCCCAGTGACTCTAAACTCACACTCTCAATGCATATCATTGATGCACTTCCTCTCTGAACTGCTATTTGCACATTTCATGGTCATGTCATGCCTTCTTCATTCTGTGAACTTTTATTGCATATTCCCGCACACACTGTACAGCTTGGTTATTTAATTAACCCATTGCACATATTATCTTCTTCTCACAAATTTCATGTCATGACTCTTCATCTTCATTATGTAACCTATTATTGCATATTCCGTGACATAATGTACACCTTGGATTTCTAAATAACCTGTACACATACTCTTTAAATATGTATATTTTTCAAATTGTATATTTTAGATTCCTACTTTTTTCTATTTATATTATTACATTTGTCTATTTTTAAATTATTTTATCTTAATTGTTCATGCACCAACCACCGAAGCAATTTCCTTGTATGTGAGACTGTACTTGGTATTAAACTCGATTCTGATTCAGAGAGTAAGTAAAAATGAAGAGGAAGTAAGTAAAAAAAAGTAAGGGCTTATATAAATTTACTTCACTTATGCAACCCAATCTAAATGTTTAATTCTAAGAATTTGAGCAAGGGCACCTGAGCTGGATTCCATCCATCCATTATCTGTAACCGCTTATCCTGTGCAGGGTCACAGGCAAGGTGGAGCCTATCCCAACTGACTATGGGCGAGAGGCAGGGTACACTCTTGACAAGTTGGCAGGTTACTGCAGGGCTGGCTGGATTCTATTGTATTACAAATTAAAGAAGACATTTAAAATACGTAAATGCAAATCCCAGGTGGCATGCTCGTGCAGTTGTTAGCACTGTTGCCTCATAGCAAGTAGATTCCATGTTTGAACCTGCCAGTAGGCCTAGGACCTTTCTGTGTGGAGTTTGCATGTTCTCCCTGTGTGTGCATGGGTTTCCTCAAGGTATTCTGGTTTCCTCCCACAGTCCAAAACAAGCAGATTAGATTGTCTATTTTAAATTGCCTATATGTTTGAATGGCTGTCTGTCTGTCTCTCTGTATTAACCCCATGATAGACTGGTGACCTGTTCGGGGTGTACCATGCCTCTCACCTGAAGTTACTTGGGTTTGGCACCAGCTTCTCCACAAACCACAATTAATAAGTAGTACAGAAAATGGCTGGATGGATGGAATGCTAATCCCAACCCTAACCTTGTCCTTTATACACCGCCTGGCCAAAAATGTCAGAGTTGCATTTATTTTTTGTGGAGATGTTGTATTGATGACGGGTGTTGAATCACACTGTAGTCTTCTCTAGCACATCCCAAAGATTTTCAATGGGGTTAAGGTCAGGACTGTGTGGTACTGTTGAACATTCAGACATAGTCATATCCATTCAATGCATTCTTCATCATTAAGCTTGTCTACTCCTGCAAGTCCAGCTCTGCTTTAATTCTACAATATTCATTTAATTCTCAAAATGTCTGTGTTGTTTGTATTTGTCCAGCATTATCAGCTAATTGGCTTCCTCTTGGTTTGTTTGTGGTCTAAAGAATGGACTAGCATGTAAAAGTTCCTGTGCCACACACTGCAATGAAAAATAGCATGTGAAAAGAGATTCTGGGCTTACAATGAACCAGTGAATTGTGCACTTGTTAAAGAAATCTCCAGTCTAAAACAACTGATGTAGTGAGCTAAGTGTGAGCAATCACACACTTTCAATTTTTTAAGAATTTTTACAACTCAATTCATAATGAATTATACAATTCAATACAATACAACTCAATTCATTTAATGAAACCAAACCATATTGTCATTGCTCATTGTATACATGTGCCCTATGTTTCAAGCTAGTTTTCATGACAGCAGAGTGGTCTCAAAAATGGCCTATAATGGTAATAATTTGTGGCAATAATATAAAGGTTCTTGAAAGGAATTGCTACATAAAGTCCTGAGAAGTTTATAAACAAGTATTACCAGTCATATCTTACTTCTCAGACCCTCAGCATTCAATGGAACAAATACTGACAGAAGATGGCAGGGTATAATAATAAAGTAAATTGTAACTATCATGTAGATTTAATTAACTTGCTTTGTTTACATCTAAAAACAAAAAAGAGAGAAATGAGAATTTATTCTTGTGTGTTCTTTGAGGACAGTTTCATCTAAATTAAT
The DNA here is from genome assembly GCA_027576325.1 of Sciades assimilis. Lineage (NCBI taxonomy): Eukaryota > Metazoa > Chordata > Actinopteri > Siluriformes > Ariidae > Sciades > Sciades assimilis. The sequence continues at coordinate 37,395,123 of JAODJS010000024.1, read as the reverse complement.
CGATAGTACACTGCAAAAAAAAAAGTCATCATAGGAAGTAAAAATACACTGCTTGGCCAAAAAAAAAAAAAGACACTGTAATATTGAGACACTGCAATAATTTTTAGGACTGCCTTTAGCTTTGATTATGTTGTATTCATGGTGGCAGAGTTTCAACAACCTTCTGCAACTTCACAACATTTATTTACATCCAGATTTGCATTAATTTTTTTGCAGAGATACTGTATTGTGTGGACAACAAGACAATAAGTCAAAAACATCCCAAAGTCTTCTCTTCTAAAGTCTTCTTGAATACATCCCAAAGACTTTCACTGGGGGGTCAGGACTCTGTACTTTGGTAGGAAATTCAAGTGTGAAAATGATTCCTCATGCTTTCTGAACCATTCTTTCAAAATTTGGGCCTTAATTTCATGCCCCTGCCATCAGAGAAGAAAAAAATCCACTGATGTGATAACCTGGTCATTCAGTACATTCAAGTAATCACCTTCCTATTATTACCACATAATGTCACTGACCCTAGACCTGACCAAATGAAGCAACCCCAGGTCATACCTCTGCTTCCAATGGCTTGTACAATAGCCACTGTATATGATGGATGTATTGCTTCATGTACTTCCCTTCTAACCATGATGCTCTCATTGCTCTCAAATAGGGTAAATCTTGACACATCAGTACCTTTTTTTTTTTTTTGGACCTTGTCAGTAAGGTGGATGCTCACTTACAGCTGAGAAATCAGGAAAAAAAAAGCTGTAGATTGGAGCCAAGTACCATCACCCCTCTGTTGGATGATGCCACCACCAATGAGAATTGGAGCCCATGCAATTAGGCAGGACCTGCATAACTCCAAAAGAAAGAAGGCACCATTGTGAGACTAGTTCCTGCTTTTACTGTCTGGACTTGTCATCACCTACTGCCTGATAAAAGGGTCTGCCCACCAATAACTGCAGGGATATGGGTAGGCATTTCAACACACTCTTCCTCTGTAGAGAGGTCAGCATTTCCTGTCAATATAGCTTTTTTTTTAGAATAAGATTCAATCTGTCAAAGCCCTCATTGGTGCAGACAAGAGTTTTATAAAGACCTCCTTGGCAGAGAAGTTAGGCATCTCCTTGTGGAAATTGAATTGTCCCCTTGTGACCAGAGCCCTGAATGGAGCTGAACTCAGTCCCATCTCCTGTGACAGTGACCTGGTAACTTTGAAGGTTTCACATAACCACATTGAACCAATTTCTTTCTTTGCAATGAATGACTCCCTTGAGCCTATTCTGCTTGGTCTCCTCTGGTTGCACGTACACAACTCCAACACCAATTGGAGTGGCAGGACCATCCTCTCCTAGAGTACTTTCTGCCTGGCTACCTGCCTGTCATCTGCTCAGACTCCTCTGGCCTCTCCAGTTACCGGCCCTGATGAGACCATGGATCTTTCTAATACTGCTTCTCTGACAGAGCCTTCTCTGTTGCTGCCCCTAAGCTCTGGAACAGTCTTCCAATTATATGTCAGATCCCCTCCCACCATTTATTGTTTTAAATCCAATTTAAAGATGCATTTTATTTCCCTTGCTTTTGGCACAATCTGAGGCAGTAAATGCTATTTTCATTTTTAATTTTGATTTTATTTTCAGTTTTAATTAGTGATGTCAAGTCTACCCCTTTTAATTATTTTAATTACTTTTATAAATTGTTTTGTTAATTTATCCTTATATTTTACATATTTATGCTATTTTTCTACATTTTTTTTTTGCTAGCTTGGGTTTTAATCTAATCCAATTTCTTTATTTATTCTGTTTCCTTGTAAATGCTGTTCCAAATCTTGTGTTATGTTGTGAAGCACTTTGGGGCCAACTTTGTTGTATTTAAATGTGCTATATAAATAAAATGACTTCCTCAGTCACACCGGAGTTGGAGTGCTGAGCGTGCAATTATGCATTCCTTAAAGACTATTCACATGGTAACGGAATGATGATCTCTTTCGGTTTCGATTGGTTTCTCTTTCGTGGTGGGAACGCCTACCGTAAACGGGATAAAATCCATCCGATATAGTTTAGGCTTTTTGGAGGTAAAACTTGTTGCGAGATGGCGCACGGATTCTGTGCGTCTCGGATGATTCAGGACAGCGATTCGGTTCATGATTTGTTTCATGATTCTGAATGATTCAATTCAACCTTGAGAACAGTGACACTGAGTGGTGCTTTTATTTATTTGTCAGCACATCTTGGAAATTTGTGAAGAAAAACTTAAACCATTGTGAATATTTTACATAAAATGTGTTGGCAAATAACCCCACGTTATGTTTTTAAAAAATAGTGAAGAGCTCCCCTAATAAGACAGAGTATGACTGTGACCCATGCTAATAGTGTGCTGTGACTGGTCAACATGCATTACTTCCACTGGAAGTCCACATCATTCATTGGTACTCGTGAGGGCACACTTTGTTTCCGTGGCGGAACGCATGTCTAGGGCACATATAAACGTGGGTATTTGAGGTCAGGGCGCAAGTTCTAGAGGGCCCTGCTAAAATAAATTGATGAACACTGTATTTGTTCAATTTAGTGAACAGCTTTGTTGCAGCTAATTTAGGAAATGTTAGCATGTTTTGGCCTCAGTAATATAGAATATGGATTGTAGCCTGAAATTTTCCCCTCGAACACCAGAACTCATGTGCTTCTGTTTTTGGTGCTTGTGTAATTGCCATCTGGTCGTCTTAAGCTGGAGATGGAACTCCGAGTCAAACGAGAAGAGGAGGAGCGGAAGCGTCTGGAGGAGGTGCTGCGGGCACAGCAGGAAGAAGAGCGCAAACGTTTGGAGGAAGAGGAATTGGCTCGGCGGAAGCAGGTCAGGGAAAAAAGGACTTTACACAAAGGGACAGCAAATTTTGTGCTTGGGCCTGTGGGATTATCCACATCAAAACCAGACCTGTATGTTGCGTTTAATATTGGTTACATCAAAACAGTATTTTGGGCTTTAATTTCTCACACCTCTTTTGATAATTTGTAAAGGTCAAAGCATGCATCATGTCCTTTTTTTTTTTGTGACCTGTGTTTGTATCCAGCACCATTCTCCAGCCCATAACCACTGGCAAAAATGAAAATGTACAGAAATCATGTACTTTTTTTAAACTCGTACAAGAAACAGTTGCAGCAGGCGAGAGAGAGGGGTGTGTGTGTGTGTGTGTGTGTGTGTGTGTGTGTGTGTGTGTGT
>JAODJS010000024.1:34203571-34222784 GCA_027576325.1 Sciades assimilis | reverse complement strand
AATAATAATAATAATAATAATAATAATAATAATAATAATAATAATAAGTATTATTATTATTATTATTATTATTATTAATTTACTGTTTACAAAATAGTACAGAAAAATGGACACCTGGATACTTTGTCACTGTGGATTATTTAGCTGTGATTATTATGTATAATTTCTTGTTATCTAGGTAGACTAGTCTACAGGAATATAAAATAAATTGCAAAACATGAACGAATAAAAAAAAAAACATTCCAACAACAGCAGACATTGTTAGGCAAATTTGAGTAGTTATTTTCTTTCATAAAAATACAACACACATCTGGTTTTAAATCATTTTGATTAAATAATTTAAATTTAAATTAAATCTGATCACTGTTGTCAAAATAGAAATCTTTAAAGTGATTGTATGGCTAATTCTAAATGCTCTAGTGTTTTCTCTTTTGGAGCAACAATAGGCCGCGCTGTGTTGAGATGGAAAGCACGAACTTTTATTCGGTATTAGGGATTTCTATGGCATCAACTGGGATAACAGCAGAGCCGATGAATGTGGAGGGGGTGGCTGACCAACTCTTTAATCTGAGTTTTTGAACCCTACAATGAAGTGGAACACAAAGGAGGCTGACCTGCGGTCGGATATTGTTGCCTGTGCAGCTTTACAAAGCAGAGGAACTTTGAAGGGAATTTTGAGTCGAGGTGCTCAAAAGAGGGTTTTGTATTTGTTTATGCAAGTAAGATTACGCTTCAGTGTCTGGGAATAGTTGGGTGTTTGGTTTGCTCTGGTGTCTATGAGTTAAACAGCAAAGCCTTTTAAACAGCGAACAAGATGCAGAACATGGTAATTTAATCAATACATTTTATTCAGACGTTTACTTATTACTTTATATTTTATTCATATGAATATTATGTTCATTTTATTAATAACTAAAATGAGGTTAAATGGGAATTACAGCACTATTTGATATAGCATGATAATATTAGTATGTAAACGTCCTAAATAAATACAGTAAGTTATTAATTCATTTTTGTTGTGACATTTACAGAACAAATATATGCAAATTGAGCATCATTACTTCTGTCATGTATAAGCCAAATATAAATACGCTTTAAGAAAGTCAAGCAATTTTTCCATTGTCAGCTCAATAACCAGGTGTTATTCAGAATTTATATTTCTGATTCTTTCACCCAATAAAACAAATAAAAGTACTAAACATTTCAAATCCTTAGCATTTAAGATTCAGTATGGGTTGAAATGAATGGGAGATATGACCTTATAATATTCAGGCCCTCTATTTTAAAACAAACATTTAAATTACCATATAAATGACAATAATTATTTATTATTAGCATATTTTTTTGCCCTGATTGTGACTATTATTTTTTGTGATAAAATTAAACCAATCTTTTCCCATTTTTCCTTAACCTCCATATATTGCTTCTGAATCTTGTGCTTAAATATACATTGCCATATGAAAATGCTTCAGTTATTTCTTTATATTGCAATATCAAACAGACTTTGTATTAGTAAGATCTATAAAGGGTTATTTAATTTAACAATGCACGAACATGATGAAGAGCATCTATGCCTGCTCCAAGTAGCACAGCACTGCATGCCTGTTTACTCTGTGTGTTGGCATGGGCAATAATGCTGGGCAGGACCCAGGCACTTCATGGAAGAGTGTGTGTCCTTTGCCAGACATTATTGTGGATGCCAGGATGTAGGTTCGAAACCTTTAGCTAAGTTGAGGTCAGGGTACACAATCGTGTGAGCACACAAGTGGGTTTTAGCTCGCCCCCTCCTTTCACGTACAGAGAAAGGTGCCCCTCCCCTCTGTACACTGCATCAATTCCACTTGCTTCCCAGGGGGAAAGTCTGCTTTCACACAAATAAAATCCCACCACCACCACCACCACCACCTCTCTCTCCATCTCTTTTGCTCGAATGTTAGCAGGGAACTCGATGCATCCCATTGCATGCTTGTGGGATATGACCTTGCTTCGTCTTTAGGTAAACTAGCACTCCTGGCTATGCATACGACCTTCTAGACTCCTTCTGAACCCACTGGGAGAAAACGAGCCTATGCATATGTAATTCTGTTTTGTATGTGTATGCATGTCTGAGCTTCTATTCTATTTCTTTGTGATAATTCATGTTATTTTTCCTACTGTTTTGTGGGCAGGACACAGACTACAATGATTTTCCACACATTTCCATTCTTTCTTTATCCACATGCTCTAATATACAATATTAACCATGTAAGAACAGTCCAAAACCATTATTTAGGTTTAAGAACACAAATACATACTGAATAAAGCATGTATGCATTCAGAAAATCAATCAAACTGCTAATGCATTTCGACTGTAGTTCATAATAAAATGGTTAAAAAAAAAAGACTCAACTGTGTCTGTCATTTTTATTGTTTACTGAATGATTTTCATATCAACTTTTTTTTGACACAACATTTAATACAACAGCTGAGAAAAAAAAATCCACCTTTATTTATGGATAACATATATCTTGTGCCCATGTCCATTAACAAGAACTGTAAGTAAGTAAGTAAGTAAGTAAGTAAGAATGGTTATTTAAACAAATGTTTCATTCATTAACATGTATAATAATAATAATAATAATAATAATAATAATAATAATAATAATAATAATAAATGTCAGATATGTCCAGTTCACAAATTCTGATCACTTGTAATGTTTGAAAAATTACCTGAGAAATTCTAAGAGTTCATTAAATGATTTTTTTTTTTATGTCTAGTCAGGTGCTATAAAAACGTAAATAATTTTGATTTAAACATTTAGCAACGGAGACAATTTGTGCTATAATTACTAAACCTCTGTGACTCAAATCAGAAAAATTAAGAAAAAAGTGACATTTATGGGCACAGGTAATACACTGGTAATAAATGTTAAATCAACAATTTAAAAAAAATCTTTGGTATAAAATCAAATTATTTTGACTAAACTAATGTATAAAACACATATAGCTATTATAAGCAGATGTTCATGTAAATTATTATTATTTTTTTTTACAATTTACATGAACATCTGCTTATATTAGCTGTGTATTTATTTATAATTATAATTAGTACATTTAGTCATTTAGGTAAGTTCATTTTGGACATGACTGCATTATTCTAGTTAACCAACTATCTTAATGCTCAACACAGTGCAATCTGATGAGATTAATTAAGTAAAAGTTATTTATCTTTCAGCCACAAATGCTGTATGTCAGTCCAGCTCATGATGGGCTATGAACATCACCTCTCCAGCTGTTAGACTCCAGTAACATCATGAAGTCTTACTGCCACAGGAACCTAGGCCATACAGCTAATTCTGTTAAGATCAGGATATATTACTTTTTGTCTCTGTTTGTTACCGTGAAATATTATAGTATTATTTTGCATAAAGGATCACAGCAAAATCAGCCTCCTGTTCCTGGATACTGGAAAAACAAGCTACAGGCTAACACAAGGCCATGGAAGGTAAATATAGCTACAAGCTGAGCATCAGGGAACAATACAGTCAATTAATAATAGCTTTTAAGGCATTATTAGAGATGTTTCATAATATAAAACTATATTAAACACCTCTAGTTAAACTTAACGTCATGTATCTCAGTCCACGTGGAATTATATATACCTCAGTGTATTATTCTGGAGGAAAAGGTGAGTGTGTGTGTGTGTGTTATTTACATATCACACACACCCACACACAGTATATATTCAACGCCCCCAACAGCTACTGTTTTTAATAAACTTTTAAAACCCCTGTTCTTCCTGGGAACAGAGCAGATTCCCGTGTCCCTCATGCCCATCTGCTCAGTGGAACCCGAAGGAGCCGCGCTCGAGCCCACAGTGGAACAGGCAACAACCTTAATGAGGGGGTGCGTCCGTCTGCCGCACCACACCTCACAGCACATGTGCTCCTGCGCAAGTGTGAAGCAGGACTACGTCACTAGAGGATTTTACCTCAGCGTTTATGTTTAAAAACTCATATCAGCAAAAAGGTTTGAATTTGGATTATTTCCAGATGTTTTCTCTGGTTTTACTCCACTCATGATGATTAAAAAAAAAAAACCCGAACGGAGCAGGATCTAGTTTAATCAAGGCGGAGGGATATCATGGCCGCAGGAGTTTTTATAATGGCTCGCGCTAATGGTTTGACGCCATCTTACTTTGCTCGCTGAGGGAGCAGCGCGGATATTTTACCCCCTTTTCCGCCGAGGAGGTGGAGTGTATTACTCCTGCGGGTGGTTTACACACGTTTTTACCGGATTGTAGTCTAAATTGTTGATCGCCTGAGGAAGGAATAGCCATCCTTTGACGCAGGTATGTGGCTTTTCGTGATGTAAACGCGATAATTGTAACGTAGCGGCTTGGTTGTGTCGGGAAGTGCGCTAACGTTAGCCGACTCCAGCTTTCCGCTCACGCCGATTTGTCTTGTGTGTTCCTGCAGCAGTGTGTTAGCTCAATGGCTAGTGGACCGAGTGTCCAGCTCAGTATGCGTCATTCATCCAAGTCTGTTAGTTTTTAGGGTTTTTTCTTGTGTGTATGTAGTAATTTTGGTGTGTTTTGTAGCCCGACGGTGGCTGTAGGCTGATGAGCGGGTTTGCTGCTAGTTGGCTAATCACCTAGCTCTGTTTGGACGCTTATGGTGGTGAAGCTTTCCCCGAGTCCCTGCTGCTCCCAGTGTGGTGTTCGAATCCCAGCAGGCTGGACGGGTGTAGGATTATATAACCCGCTAATACTTGGTGAATAAGTGGTGCTGGCTAAAGGTTAGTTGTATTAATGTTATTTGTCCTACTTCGGGCTGAGTGAGCGGACAGGCAGGGAGTTGAGCTGTTTACTGCAGCACTAAAGCACTTCACTCTCCAGAGAGTTCACATGGATACATACTTTAATAAAATTTCCTCCTGTCCTGCTTCCTAGTGTAATATCTGACGTTTTGACATGTTAGAATTTTAGGTTGAATAAAACAAAGGCTCTCTCGTAGCATAATTGTGTATCCGGCTTGTGGGAATGTAAAACAAGCAAATAAACAAGAGCTAAAAATACAGGCAACGTTAGTAAAAGAAAATGTTCCCGTTCCCATATACCCTCCCCCAGTTACAAACAAAGGGGTTTAAAGTGTAGTTTTGGCCTGTGTGGTTGGAGAGGAAGTCGAGGAGGAGCCTGAGTGTGAAACCTGATTCCTGAGTCCGTGAGCCGAGGGTCCGGATCGGTTCTGGAGGAAAGTGGACTTCATTCTTTCTGCGAGCATTTACACTGCACACACACACAGCACCTGATTTTTGTCTGCCTCGTGTTGGGAGCTGGTTAGGAAATAAACGCGGTTAGTTCACACACTCCGAGTCCGACTTCATCAGCTGCAGGTCAGTAATCACGACTCTGTGTGTGTGTGTGTGGGGCACTGAATTGACTCGGTTGTTTCTTTGGTGTCGTCGGTAAAAGGAGCCCTTTTACTAGTGAGCTGAATGTGTTTGCATTAAGATTGAAGGGTTTTTGAGCGGTTGGTACAGATGTGATAAATGTACGGTGGTCTTTGCCTGCCACTTTTACTGAGCAATCCTGTAGCAGCAGTGTTAATCCTCATGGACCTGATTCTGATTTGAAAGTAAGATTAATGCTGGGCACTTCATGTTATATCCATATACACCACTGTTTCCACAAGCATTTAATAATCTCAGCCTGTGGCTTGTACACGCCTTGGTGAGGTTTGTTACAGACTTGTACCAAGTGTCAGTGTGTGTGTGTGCTGGTTTGTTCAGCACTGTTTAATCAGGGAGTTGGAGATGCATGGAAAAACTACTGTGCATGTGACTCTTCTGACACCTGAACAGTATGAATGGAGCTCCAACCAGCCCTGCTTTCAGACCCCATGGACAAACCGCTACCAAGGCACTTTAATTCCAGACACTCATGTTTGTGCTTGTTTTCATTCATTTGTATTAGAACACTGGCTACAGATGATTTCAGATAGATAGCTTGCTGGTTGTGCACCTTTTTTAACCCAGTTTTTGCATGATCAACCTTACTGAGGATTTGTAAGCATGGTAGTGTATTGACTGAGCAAACTGGACCAGGACTAAAACTAAGCAGTGTAAAGCTTAGTCTGTGGAAAATAACCATGAGTGGAAATTGATTTTTTTCCCTCCCTGTGTACTTTTTTTTTTTATGCAGCAGTGTGTTAAAATTGTGCTGCTAAAGAAACAAAGCAGTCGCTGCAGTTAAAAATGTGCATCTTGGACTAAGAGGATTGTTAAAGGTTGTATGTTTTTTTGGTCTGAAACCTTGTTGCGTGCGAGTGTAAGTCATGCCACTCAGTGTGTAAGGCCTCCATGCTGCTGACAATCACCACAATTGAGTCCAGATGTTGGAACCTGCAGGTTGAGCCATTTGCTGGCTGCTGTTTTCTCTTAGCAGTGTCAGAGTAGCACGGTTATACACACTGCTTTATCAAACATTCAGCGGAGAAGGCTGTCATTCGTGTTGAATTCAATTAGACAGGATTGTGTAGTTTAATTCTTGTTGCATATTTAATGTTTTTACTTTGTGGTGGTTCTTTTGGTTATTTTTCTTGTTCGTATGTGTAATCAATTTTAGGATCCATAGGATGGAACACTTTGTTCAGTATCCTGGCAAGTTTTTTGTATTTGCATAGGGAAGACACATTTGGGGCTTATGTTATGGTAATTTTGTAGGATGGAAGCAACACTGGGCCCCTCTGGAGTATGTAACTGAATGTCATTGAGCATCATCAGGTGTTACCTGTGGTTTCTGGGTAGTAGGAAGTTAAGTTTGAACACATTAACCCTGTAGGAGTTTAATGTTCTAACAGGCATAAAATTAAGATTGCCCAAGTGCGTAGTGCTTCCTGAATTAGTGAGATGAAAACACTGGCTTCATTCACTGTGGGACATGAGTTGAGTTAGTTGATTACTGCCCCTACATAAAAAAAAAATTATGCAGTTGTCAATGTTGGGTAATTAGAGAGGAGTTGAGATCACAGGCAAACCTGCTGTAGTAATGAATTTAACTGTTCACAAAAAGGTAATTTTTGACATTTGAGTCAGTTCAGCTTTCTCTAAGCACATGCTGATATTTGCTATGAGTTGAACAAGCAGTAATGTTCATGTCTGAACCAGAGTGTGACATTAACTGTGCCTGTTTGTTTCAGGTTAGAAAGCTGTGCTGGAGGCAGGCTGTGAGGAACATGGCGACCCAGTGTAAGTTTTTGTCTGGCACCACCCAAAATTATTTTCCTAAATGTAGAGATTTTGCTTCTATGCAATTAAAATTAGATTTTATCTGTAGTCCAGTAATTAGTATTGATGTGTAATGGGTACTAATGGTAATTGCACAAAAGCTTGATGGTATTCGGAGTAAAATGACCATCACTTTTATAGACCAATTTCCAAGCATTGCTAGTAGACTTGTGTATTTGTAAATTACAATCACTGATTATAATTTGAACATTTGGGGAAATTGCAGACTGAATGCTGACCCTGTGCTGCTCTTTCCACTAACAGCTGATCTGATGGAGCTTGACATGGCGATGGAGCCAGACCGTAAAGCTGCAGTTAGTAACTGGCAGCAACAGTCCTACCTGGACTCTGGTATCCACTCTGGAGCAACTACCACTGCTCCCTCCCTCAGTGGCAAGGGCAATCCAGATGATGAGGATGTGGACAACCAGGTGCTGTATGAATGGGAGCAAGGGTTCAACCAGAACTTCAGCCAAGACCAAGTGGCAGGTTTGTGTGCTTACTCCATTGGTGTGGGTTAACCCTGAGGTGCACATGCCTGGGTAAAGCAGAATTTCTCAATTGGTTGTTGATCCCTGTGAAATAATTTTTTTAAGTGCTGAAATTGTTAGATCACTTGACTCTCTGCAAGCTCTTTTGTTTTGCTAGTCTGTGTGCTTTTATTAATTTTTGTTGCCATGTAGAAATTTGTATGCAATGCTAAGACATGTGTTCAATATGCTCTATGATCACACAAGCCACTCTTGTGTACAGCTATAGACTATCTTGCCATTGTGCTGTCTGTAGACATTGATGGCCAGTATGCCATGACCAGAGCCCAGAGAGTGAGGGCAGCTATGTTTCCAGAAACACTTGATGAGGGCATGCAGATTCCTTCCACACAATTTGACAGTGCAACCCCTACCAATGTGCAGCGCCTTGCTGAACCCTCACAGATGCTCAAGCATGCTGTGGTCAATCTCATCAATTATCAGGATGATGCAGAACTGGCTACACGAGCCATTCCAGAACTCACAAAGCTACTAAACGATGAGGATCAGGTACAGTGCTTTTGTAATAGTGTGCTGTCCCTTTTCTGAGAAGAGCATATTTTGATTTTCCTTTGTTTTCTAGGTTGTGGTAAATAAGGCAGCAGTTATGGTGCATCAGCTCTCCAAGAAAGAGGCTTCACGCCATGCTATCATGCGCTCTCCGCAAATGGTGGCGGCTATTGTGAGGACTATGCAGAACACCAGTGATGTGGAGACAGCCCGATGCACAGCCGGCACCCTTCACAATCTCTCCCACCATAGAGAAGGGTTGCTTGCTATCTTCAAATCAGGGGGCATCCCAGCTCTTGTCAAAATGCTGGGGTTAGTCCTGTGTTGTCATGGTCATGCTTTCATCCTGATCATTTCTGGTGGTTTAGTTGAAAAAGCAAAGCTCTTGTATTTCAGATCTAGGCTTTAATGATGGCAGATAGTCTGTCAAAATCAGAAATGAAGAGAATGATTAATACTGAATACTTATGCTGCATCAGACCCTGATCCTCATATAATGTCTGGTCATCTGGTGTTTTTTTTTTTGTGTAAGGCTTTTTTTTTTTCCCCCCACAATCTGGTTCCTGGTCTCCTTATGCGTGATTTATTTTCTTCAGCTCTCCAGTGGACTCTGTATTGTTCTATGCCATCACAACTCTCCATAACCTGCTGCTGCACCAGGAGGGAGCCAAAATGGCTGTGCGTCTGGCTGGAGGCTTACAGAAGATGGTGGCATTGTTGAACAAAACTAATGTAAAGTTCCTTGCCATCACAACAGACTGCCTTCAGATCTTGGCTTATGGCAATCAAGAAAGCAAAGTAAGATGCATAATATGCTAAATGCATGTTGATTGTTGGGATAGTTCCGCACATTTCAAATAGTATGTATCTGGTTTAATGAGATTTTGCTCCTGCTCGAGTCTCATGCTGTCTGCTCTGCTAGCTCATCATCCTGGCCAGTGGAGGCCCCCAGGCTCTGGTCAACATCATGAGGACATATACATATGAGAAGTTGCTGTGGACCACTAGCCGTGTGCTAAAAGTACTCTCTGTATGTTCCAGTAACAAACCTGCTATTGTTGAGGCTGGTGAGTCAACATATATTTTGCAGCTTACTTCAGGGTTACGTGGTCTACATTTCATTTACATAAATTTGTCTATTTTGTGCAGACTGATGACCCAATTCTCTTATGTGCTTTTCAGGTGGTATGCAAGCGCTGGGTCTCCACCTTACAGATCCTAGCCAGCGACTGGTTCAGAATTGTCTCTGGACTCTCAGGAACCTGTCAGATGCTGCCACCAAACAGGTGATGCCTCGTCTTGTTTTTTCTCCACCTCTTTTACACTTTACTCTATTCTTCCTACATGAGCGCTCTCTTTTTGTCTCCCCACTTTTTCCATGGAGAAGACCTCCTTAGCTGAAGTAGATGTGATGCAGGTAACGGTCATTCCTGCCTTTATCTTTGGAGGGTCATGGGGTTGTATCCAACACCTGACCTACCAAAAGTTAGGGTGTTTAACATTTAAAGGAAAACCATGATGAAATGAACGCATGAACAAATGCTACATGTGATTGTAATGCCTGCCACACACTTTATTCACTGGTTGGCATAGTGGCAGAATGTTGTGGAGTAATTGTCCTTTATCTTGTGGTGGTGGTGGTGGTTGTTGTGATAGGATTAAACCTCATCAGTATTTTTAAATCTGTCACAAATAACCTCTTATTGGCTTTGATTTGTATGTTATATTTGCTTAGATTTGGTTTCTAATGGAGAACTTTTTTCTGTTGCTTTCCACCTACAGGAGGGCATGGAGGGCCTGTTGGGCACTCTGGTGCAGCTTTTAGGTTCTGATGACATCAATGTGGTGACCTGTGCTGCTGGTATACTGTCCAACCTTACTTGTAACAACTACAAGAACAAAATGATGGTGTGCCAGGTGGGTGGCATTGAGGCACTAGTGCGTACAGTCCTGCGTGCTGGAGACCGGGAGGACATCACTGAGCCTGCGATCTGTGCCCTTCGCCACCTCACCTCTAGACACCAGGATGCTGAAATGGCCCAGAATGCAGTACGGCTACACTATGGCCTGCCAGTGGTGGTTAAACTTCTCCACCCCCCTTCACATTGGCCTCTTATAAAGGTACCTCATAGTAGCCATTCACATCATTCTGCAGCTTGTTTTATTAATCTCATGCTTTGCTGACATGCATTTTTTTTTTGAATACATACTTTTTGCTCCTAGGCTACAGTCGGTCTTATCCGTAATCTGGCTCTGTGCCCTGCCAACCATGCACCTCTTAGAGAACAAGGTGCCATTCCTCGATTGGTCCAGCTGCTTGTCAGAGCCCACCAAGATACCCAGAGACGCACTTCCATGGGAGGTACACAACAACAGTTTGTGGTGAGTCCTGTGGCTTATTGCTCAGTAGGAGTAGAGGAAGGAGTGTGTTTTTGCTCACGGTCTGCTTTCTTGCAGGAGGGAGTTCGTATGGAGGAGATTGTAGAGGGCTGCACTGGAGCACTGCACATTCTTGCACGAGATATTCATAACAGGATTGTCATCAGAGGACTCAACACCATTCCACTCTTTGTCCAGGTTAGCTGCATCTCTCATGTTTGTTCAATTGTGGCCATAGCAGAGATCATGTGTAACATGAATCTGCTGAAATATGGTCCAGGTCTGAAGTTTAGCTCACTTTCTAGGAAAATTATACGTATAGCTTTGAAGTGTAATTGAGCTGTACTATTGAAACAGCTGAAAGCTTTCTGGTATTTATATTTTAGTGCTGCAGTAATCCTAACCTTGTTTTTACTCCCCCCTAGCTGCTGTACTCGCCTATTGAGAACATCCAGCGTGTAGCTGCAGGTGTCCTGTGTGAGTTAGCCCAGGATAAGGAGGCAGCTGAGGCCATTGAGGCAGAGGGAGCAACTGCGCCGCTCACAGAGTTGCTTCACTCCCGAAATGAAGGCGTTGGTGAGGATCTCTTGAACGCTGTTAGTTGCCAAGCTGTAACAGGAACCTAGACTTGTTCAACTGGCCACAAATGTAGCACAGGGCTCAATTGTGTAAACAGGTCATCTTTAGATATTGCATTAATGGCACTTGGTAGATGCTGTTATTGAGAGTGCTGTACAACACAGCCAGGGGAGCAGTTAGGGGTTAGGTGCCTTGCTCAAGAGCACTTCGGCCATTTTTGCTGGTCCAGGGGATTGAACTGGCAACCTTTGTTTCCAAAGCTGCTGCTTTAACCAGTAGGCCATGGCTTCTCCCTTTGCCTAAAGATATGAATTTTGTTAAATATACTGTTGCTGTGTAAGTTTAATTGTATAGTAAACGTGAAAGTATTTGTAATTTGCAGATATCTGTATGAAACTGGCTAGGTTAAGCTGTGTGCTTGTCTGACTGTACTGATGGCACTATCTTTCCTCCACAGCCACATATGCTGCAGCAGTGCTGTTCCGCATGTCAGAGGATAAACCCCAGGACTATAAGAAGAGACTGTCTGTGGAGCTCACCAGCTCCCTGTTCAGGACTGAGCCCATGACCTGGAATGAGGTAGAGCAGCTCATCCCAGCTAAACCCTGTTCAAATCCCCATGCAAGATTATCACCATAAAAATGAAGCCTGGGTCAAAGCCCCGCACACCATAGATTAACGCGGGCATTGAAACTGACATGACTGATGTGCAGTAATTTTTCTAGAGTTTCACAAGTAGCTTGGAACAGTTGAAGCATAGTGTTATTTATCCAAAAAAATGCATTTAAAAGTTGATTATTGGGCCAATTTTCTCATCTCTTCCAGACTGGAGACCTGGGTCTGGATATTGGTGCACAAGGAGAGCCTCTTGGCTACAGACCAGATGGTAAGTAACAGCACCCCCCCACACACACCAAAAAAAAAATTCTCTTCCACTGTAGGGGCCACCCTGTCCTGAACAAGGAGAGAAAGTGGTCAAATAGGGATTTTCACAAGAGCACAGTTAAGTCTGTAAGGTTTCAATTGGCATTCAGCATGTTTTGTGGCTTGATGTTGGTATTCACCCTTATTAATTTACATCACAGCTACAAAATTCAAGAGCATTAAATTACAAAGGAAGGAGCTAAAATGTTTTCTAGATTGGGCAAATCATTCAAGCTTTTTTTTTTTTTAAACTTTGACCATTAGACCCCAGTCATTCAGCTGTTCAGATGAATACTGCCTCAAAAGGTTACCTACATACTTTCAGTTAAGCTGATCTGAGTGAATCAGCTTGATGGAAGTCAGATAAACGTGCATTGTGGACAAATAATGTCTGTCTTGGTGTGAGTTGTGCTGTTCCTGGATATATCTCTTGCACTTTGCAGTGAACTTGATTACCACTTAGCATAATCCACTGTTACTACTGAAAGTGTTTTTCATCTTTGGAGTGTAGGTATTAACCCACTCCTTTTTATTGTCAAATGTTGTAGCTCATCTTATTAAATCATTCAGGAAATGTAAGGTTTCATTTCAAACTGTAATACCAATGTCCCTTTCTAAACTAATATATAAATGAGTTCCTGTATTGTAGCTTTACATTTCTAAACCTATCCAACAGAGCATGTTTACATCATGATCAGTGGTTTTAATATTCCTTTACTAATGTCATTATTTTGATAGCACTTGATTTAACTACACTGATAAAGGGCTGAATAGGCTATTTGTAGTGGTCCCTTTCTTATTGGTACAATGCTTTAAACATAGTTTCCCCATAAGGTTATTCTAACTACTCCATATTTATGAACACATGAGTCACTGGTGCAACTAGTTTTGATTGAGCAGTGCACAACAGGGAAACATGCCAGTACAAACTCGATGGGGCAGCTGTAACTGTTTGAGCCCTACAGTGGATAAGAGGATAATCTTTTGAGCGTATGTTTGCATGCTCTAACTAGCTACTGTGAGTGTGGCAGCTTGCACCTTCTGAACATGGGCATACATGTCTTGGAATAAAGGTTTGCTGTTGTGAGCTGCCGGTTTAATGCTTCTAACCTAGTTGTGTGCGCTCCCCCTTCCCTCCACTCCCTTTCCACACTTCCCCTGTCCACAGACCCCAGCTACCGCTCCTACCACCCTGGAGGGTATGGGCAAGATGCCATGGGCATGGACCCCATGATGGAGCATGATATGGGTGGGCACCACCCTGGCACAGACTACCCTGTAGATGGCCTTCCTGACCTTGGGCACACCCAGGACCTGATGGATGGCCTTCCTCCAGGCGATAGCAATCAGCTTGCTTGGTTTGATACTGATTTGTAAATAAAGAACTTTTTAGGTGAGGCACTAATCTACCCAAACACGTTTTCACAGAGTGGCTGTTTTGGTTTGGTCATTGTTAAGCATCATGATGCAAGGCATGCTGTTGGCACAACTAATCTGAATGTGAAGTTATGGCACTCCTACTTGTGTGCTGTTCCTGACTAAAAGCAGTGTTTATTTTGTCCCATAGCTGTATTGTCTGATCTGAACGAACCTGCATTGTGATTTGGCCTTGAAGAGTTGCTGAGCGGTCTCAAGAGTGGGCTAGTTTCTCTGGAAGTGCCTGACACTAATACAAGCTGAGTTTCCTATGGGAACACGAGCAAGTAAAATTTTTTTTTTTGTTCTGGTCCTCACTGGTGGGAGTTTTAACCACAAAGGAGTTTTGGTGGGCGGGTTACTCAAAGAAGGCTCAAGAAGTGGATCATAAAATGGAATTTTAAACCTTAGCCTTGCCTGTATTTTTTTTCCCCCTTTTACATTACTTTTTTAAAAAAAGATTCTGTAGTCTAATGGTACTTAATTAGCTTGCTTTGACACGTCTTTTATTTTGCAGTAACTTTTGTATTCTTTTCAGAACTCTTGCATAGTGTTAAATTATAGTGGTAATCCTTCATCAATTAAGATTTTATCGAGTTTATGGTGTAGAACACTAATTGAATTGTACTCTGATCAAGTGTAACATTGTGTAGCTTTTGTATAAAACCAAGAATGGAAGAAATGGTCCAAAACCCAGCTTTCTTGCTTTAACAAGATCACGGTTTCCAGTGTTGCAAAAGGGTCTGCAATTGAGGGGGGCAGTTCTTTTTAAGTTCTCCCTTTTTTTGATGGTAGCTGTAGAAGGTTTTGAAATGAACCCCTTATTGTAGCCTGCTGTTTATTGGAGACATGGTTATGACGTGGCTAAATAAAATGGACAAACTTCATTTCACTTGTCTATTAGTGTGAATGTAAGACTTATGTACATGGTATGATGCATTTGGGCTGTTTCATGAAAAATGTTGTTCATTGTTTCACAACTAGACAACAAGCCAGTGACTTTGACTTACTAAAATGCATATCCTTGATGTAAACGTGTCAGTTTTTTTAATAGGTATATGCAGTCAGTAGTAACCTGTATGCTTAAATCAGTGTTGTAGTGGCGTCTGAGTTAAGTTCAAGTCATTTAAAGAAAATTGAATTGGTCAAGTCCAACACAAGCCCTGCTATCAACAGGGCAAATAACAAAAGGGTTAACACTAGCTAGTTCATCGGTCAGCAATCAACAGAGAAATGAACATGGTGTCACTTCTCGGTGTAGTCTTGCAAAATGACAATTGAGGTTGTCCCTGTTGTCTCCTCAATAGTTATTCCACATATGGAACACCTAGCAGTGTATGCCTTTTTTTTTTCTTTATTTTCCCTCCCCCCTTCCCCTGCTGCATGAGATGTCTGTATAAGCAAAGTGGACAATCCTAAGGGCATTCTTTGGTGGATTTCCGCCTTTTGAGTAAAAATCAACCTTTTTATATTATGCCAAATCCGTTGAGATTTTTTTTTTCATTTATTGAGGGGGGTTGGGGTATGTTCCTTTGCGATACTCAAGCATAATTCATTCCTACAGCGATGTTACATGTTTACATTTCCGCCATCTTTAGTCTCGCGGTAGAATCAGCATTGCCAGATACTGCTGACGTTTTCTGCCCAAAATATGTTCAAAACCCACAAATGCACTTAAAACTACCCAGTCTGGCAACACTGGGTAGAATGTGTTCTCTACAATGTAATTGGCCAAAACATCGCTGGTGAGAGCATGATAGCCTGATAAGTTCTTACAAAAGAGGACTGACAAGTTTTTGTCTTTGGCCAAAAAGCCAAAGAAGTTGAAATGATCAAATATAAATGAGAAGTGACTGTGAACTATAAATAATTGTATAAAGTGTACATGGACATATCCCATAAACTTAGCATTCGTTTGATTTAATACATTGAACATGTATAAGTCAGTAAATCTGAATTAATGCTGACAGTTTTGAAAAATATTTCAAGACTTTGAAAATCATATGCAACTAATGAGGACAGGGAGAAAAGGTCAGTCACCTTAAGAAATTTTATTTAATATATGAACATTTTGATAACTTAAATTAAACTTAAATACCCCACCCCCCACTGGCTTTGGGCGCCATCTTGTTTTCCACTTTTTTGATTATTACCCACTCTCATCCCTGTACCATTAATATTAGTTTGTTCCTGAACATGTATGAGCAGGTGAATGTGCATTCTCACATAATTAGTATAAAAATGTAGATACATCTCATGCCAAATTATGGCACATTTACAAAAGGGAATCGGCCCTCATCTCCAATTTACAAGTCTGAATGCAACTAATGCATGACTGTTATTTAAATGAGAATGCAATTTAAAAATTTAAGACTTCCTGCTTTTCACACACTTCATAACCAGCTAGCTAATGCCCCTGTTGAGTTGGTGTTAGAGCAGATGTACAGTGAAGACTTGTGCTGATTTTGGAAAAGATTTATAATTTACACAATGAATAGTGCATGTTGCAATGAAACGTTTGATACTAAAGACAAATACAAACTTGGTTACATTGAGTGCATTGGGAGTGAAGCTTTACGAGTACTCTTGGGTCCTGTCCCATCTCGGTATCCGACTCCTCTCAAAATCTCTGCAGCCAGTGACCCTAATGCATTGTCTGGATGAGACCTAGGAAATGACAGCACTGAGTTTAGATGAAAGTGATTCTGCTAAACAGCTATTGCAGAAGATTTATAATTAATCTGAAGGCAGACATGGTAAAGTTGGATACTGGCCCTGTGTGACTTAGATTTTAAATTTTACTTACATATACTCATTTCACTGTTGCAAGAATATTTATGTTGAGCCAAACCTCATGAACATGTATACAACTTTCAGCTGATTAGAACACTGCCAAGCACAGGCCTAGTTAAAAGATGCATGTTGTCCCTCTGTATTATTGATGCACAGTGATGAATACTGCATGAACTTGTCCTATGCTCAAAAGTAATACATAACTGGTGCTGTTCAGTAGTAGCTTCCAGACAAATGCTTGCTTACACTTCAACTGGGATAAAGTTTAAAATCAGTCAATTAAAAATATAAACTAAATGCTGAAGCAATCAGTTCAGCATTTAATCACTCTAACTGCCCTTTTCTACATGAGCTCACAGATGCACACTTGGCTAGTGTAGCTCTGACGGGAGAGTAAAGCTCTCATCTACCCACCCACACTGCCACAGATGGCTCATATTGTCAGGATTTGAACTTGGAGTCTGATAGGGTGAATGCTTTTCTGTTGCATCACTTGGTAGCCTGAACATAATTCAATGAAGTTATTTAAATATGTGCTGGAACATGTTATTCTTTATTACAAGAACTGGTGCTGACTGTACCAATAAAACAGTGCAACACATCTGTTTGACTGAAGTATGGTTAATGGATCAAAGCATGATGCCTTGCTGAAAAGCTAAAGCAGTGGCTATAAAGAAGCACTGGAAGGTGCTACTCACTTGTTACCATGAACCAGTTTTTGGAGAGCATGCACCAGGCTCTGACCTCCTTCTGTACCCCAACATGTGCTGTCTACTGCACCCATCTGTGTGGAAAGGAACGAAGAAAACTTTGTCACAAAGAGTAACGTGGTATCCATTTTTGGTGACTTGACGAAACCCTTCACATGGTTAATCTTTTGATATTTTCTGCTATATAAAATTTTAAAAACTACAGACTACCTGAACTGATGTATATAAAAGTGAAGTTTTAGCAGTTTAAAATCTGGTTAGTCTCAAGTGAAGAGACAAAATTGCATTTAAAGACTGGGCTTCCTTCCCAGTTCCACTGAAAGACACTTTGTCTAAAAGCAACCGTTATATATTGATTTAATGTACTTGGGTTGTAATAAATGACCATGAAAATTGTCTCAAGTTGTAGCCACGTCTACCCAAGATCATCAGGGCAGGGAGTTAAAATAAAAATGTTTTTGGGGAACCAGGTTGTGCGTTTTTGGTCATTTTTAGGTGTGTCCCAGACCATCACCTTATCAAGATACATTTTAAAATAACCTGCTGCTTCAGTGGATCAGAAACCCTAGGTGACTGACTGGCAGGATTAATAATGGTGATTTTATTTTCTGAAGAGTCCTCAGTGGGAACCGACTACATCTTAGTTCAGTGACCACACTACCTCCAATGAAATGTCTGATTTAATCTTCAAACACGGATGACAGATTGGCACACTAGGCTATGCTTATGTTACCTGGAACATTATCATTATATTGTTACCACATAAAAGAATGATAAACACCAGAGCTACTCTGCTCACAGAAATTGGACTCCCCCCTTGGGAATTTTTCAGTACTATCAATCATAAATGCACAAGTGTGTCCATGCAAAAAAACACATCAAGTTGATACAGGAACTTGAGCAGTAATTAATGGGTAATTAGAGCTCATGACAGTGTGGAGGCTTTGATCTCTGTCATCACCCAAGCCTGCCTCACAAAGCACCTGTTACTAGGCAACAGTGTTATGGACCTGGGGGAGATACGCAGTTTCGACTTCTTCCTGTCCTCAATACCACTCAAAACCCTTCTTTCCTAATACAGTACACAACTCTTACTGCAGTGCTCATCTCCAGCATAATGTACAACCTATGCACGCTGTTGTGCTCAGAATCAATCACTATTTTCCTGTGTGCACATGCTGCAGCATCATTTATATATCATGCATAAGCCATAAAGTAATGTAACGCAAAAATGAACGGTCTTTGCTAGCAACTGTGGTACAAGACGCTTTCAGTAACCACTTTATTTTGATCAGAGTCGTGGTGAAGCTAGAGCCTAGCTGGAGAACACGATGTGAGGCAGCATGTGTGTTTTTGGGAAGTGAGAGGAAACCCGCATGGAGCACAAGCACAAATACCTCTCTCACACACCTGAGCTATAAAACTAGTTATTACCTCTGCCAAGGAGGTTATGTTTTTGGTAGCGGTTGGTTGGTTTGTCTGTTAGCAACATTACAGAAAAAGTTATGAACAGATTGCTCTGAAATCTTTTCCAGAGATGTGACTGGGCACAAGTAATAATCCATTAAATTTTGGCAGTGATCCGGATTGCCTTTTGGATCCCGGATTTTTTTTTTTTTAAGGATTCTTGGCGGAGGTCTGTGCTCTCCGAGTGCTTTTCTAGTTAATTACTGTTTTTTACTCGAGTATCTTGAGCACACAAGAAAACACCATGTTAAATGTCCACAGATTGTAGCCTATTATGCATTCATTAAGAAAAGAAAATGACAAATACTGTACAGATATACCAATTATTTAGATAATTTAGCATATATTAATGTAAACAGTTGAAGTATTTATTTTTTAATTGTGAAGCTGTTATGATAGTTATGAAGCTTCTATCACTAGCACATGGAACAGAGTTAATTGACAGCGTTCCTGTACCCGACTGCAAAGCACTGACCAGGGGGAGTCAGAAAACATGCAAAACTAGAAAAGCACTTGGAGAGCGCAGACCTCCGCCAAGAATCCTTTAAAAAAATCCAGGATCCAGAAGGTCAGGCCTGAGATTGGAGTTTGCTAAAAAACTCTTAAAATGAGCCGGGGGTTTGGGGACCGCAGGTCCCC
>JAODJS010000024.1:33647543-33660986 GCA_027576325.1 Sciades assimilis | reverse complement strand
CACACACACACACACACACACACACACACACACACACTGGACACGTGGCCACTCTTCTGTCTGTCATGTTACACAAAGAGAAGGGAAAAAAATACAACAGTCTTTAACAGACCAAACGGCTGCTGTACACTTGATTGAAGCTGTTATACAGATTGACAGACTGACTACAGGAAAATCAATTGTGAACTACTTGTGATACATCTTCAACAAAATATATGTGAAACAAATTTTAAATAAATGAAATGGCTTAAAACTACATTCAGTTATTTTAAGCCTTAATATGATTTACATTGTTCCTGTAAATGCTATATTTCTAACAATTCAGTGTAGAATAAGCCACGAAATTAGTTCTACACATCTGGAAATGCTGAATATCAATTGCATTTGACCTCCTACAGCTTTAGAAACACTTAGTTTCTACAACCAAAGCCTGCTGGTTTAAAGTGTTGTTTTCTCGGAAGTTTTAACATATTATGCTGCAATATCATGGATATTTATCCATCGAATAAGTCTAATATAGTGGATAAATACTTTTCCATTTATATTTTCTGAATATTATTCTTAAAGTGTTTTTAAATACAAATGCAGCCTGCATTTTCCCTCAAATTTTCTTTAAAAAAATAAAGAAATACAAATTTAGCACTGTATATCAACAGCAATAGATGTGTGACAAGGATAAATTTACATAAAATGAAAAAAGTGTATATCACTTCCATCCCCAGGTATCCCATAAGTCCAGCATCACTGAGTTCATGTATATTTTCGTATTTTTACAGACCATGATGTATTTGAGCAAAGACCAAGGAATCTAAATAAATACAGGGAAAATGAGGAATGTTGAACATGTGTGTCAGTGCATTATTGAGATATAACACTGAGTTGATATTACACCTAAAACTGTGTATGAGAAAAATGTTGGACTTGTTGAGCATGTTCTGTAAACCTTTTTTTTTTTAATTCTTTAAATATTTTTTTTTCTTTCAAAATTTTCTCTGATGCTGGACTGATGGGCCAGAATAAATGACATCAAAATAAACTGAGTGTAAATTGTAGTTTTATGAAATAAAGCATTACAAGGTGTTTGTAATGTCTTTTTTTTGTGTGTGGTAACTTACCATACATGATGGTTGTTCATAGCTTACAACTAAAGGACCACCATCTTCCTGTGGCGCGATGGAGAAAAAAATAAAAGGGAAAAAGAACATTACAGAACATGTGTATTTGATAAACACTTTTTTCAGACCTTTCCTTTATAACATTGAACATTTTACTGAAAATTGAAGTGAGAAAGAATTGATAAGTTGCTCCTGATGTTATATTCTCCTTTACTCTGTGTTCTACTGATCTATTTTAAGTTCATCTTAATTCATTTTATTAGCAACTCATCTTAAATTTGACTCAATTATTTAACTTTTAGAAAAATGTAATAATGGAATATAACACACACACACACACACACACACACACACACATGCACGATGAACTGAGAACACTGACAATAAATCTTCAGTGGAAAGCTCGAGAAATTGATTAAGAGGAAACAGTGGAGATGAAGAAAGATAGAGATGGACGTGCAGAAAGAAAGCTGATAAATAAGGCGAGAGAGGAGATGAGTCACTGAAAGGTAGTTAGGCGGTGCAGTTCTGCTTTTCGCAGTGTGCCGATGGGTGGACAGCAAGCAGGTTCCTTTCACACAGATAATAGTGTCATTAATCAAGCGGTCAGTGCCTGGGCTCATTATCGCATGTAGGTTGTATGATTATGCTCATTGATTAGACTGAAAAAAATGGCCTGTTTTTCTAACCTGGCTTATTTGGTCCTGTTTTGGCTGGATTGTTTAATAATGACTAATAGATTTGAGGAGGAGAGCTGACAAACTAGAGCTAGAATAATTCTCTCTTTAGTGGGACTGTCAAGACCTACCCTAGCAGGATCAAATGTACAATTTATTTGGAAATTATTTATGTATGAACACACTAGATATTACATACAGAACCAGTCAATCAAAAGTTTGGACACACCTTCTAATTCAATGTTTTTTCTTTATTTTTATAAATTAAAAGACACTTCACATCTTAAAGTAATGATGGACATTGTTTCTCTTTACTTAGTTGATAAAATATGGATTACTACAGTTGTGGAATAGGGCTATTTACTGTCTTTTTATTATTTACTATGTACTGTTTGATCTCAAATGTATTAAGAAGGCAAGAAATTGCACGAATTAACTTTTGATGACGCACAACTGTTAATTGAAAAGCATTCCAGGTGACGACCTCATGAAGCTGGTTAAGATAATGTAAGTAAAGTAAGTAAGTAAAATTTATTTATATGGCACTTTTCAGAGACAAAAGTCACAAAGTGCTTTACAAGGGCAAATAAAAATACAGATAACACATGGATACAACAAACACAATAAGATAAATAGTACATAACGATAAGGAACAATGAGAGATAATAATGCCAACAGTGTGCAAAGCGTCATCAAGGTAAATAGTGGCTACTTTGAAGAATCTAAACTATGAAACACATTGTTTTTACAACACTTTTTTTGTTTACCACATAATTCCATAAATGTTCCATGTGTTATTTTATAGTTTTGATGCCGTCAGTATTGTTCCACAATGTAGAAAATAGTCAAGATACAGAAAAACCTATGAATGAGTCGGGGTGTCCTAACTTTTGATTGGTACCGTATAGATGTATGAGTAGTGTTTCCATTTTCTCATCCTCCCTCATGAAGCTGCTTAAGCGGATGCCAAAAGTGTACAAAGCGTCATCAGGAATACTTTTAAGGGTTTCAAATTGAAAAGAATTGTGACATATCCATGTGTGTTTTTTCATCATGTCACTGTCTTTATTATTCCTTTAATTAACTTTTTTTATTCACAAAAGAGGTGTAGTTACAAACATTTAAGACATACAATTATTTTTCAAATATCCCCCACCCCTCCTCAAACATCTTAGTGCATCATGACCAATCCAACATACAAAAAGATGAATGAATTACAAAGTATGATACATTCATTATTCTTCTAAAAGAAAAGAAAATGAAGAAAACCTTGCTATGAGTGTGTGTCCCATCTTTAGATTTGAATGTGTGTGTATATAAAGAGTTGAAACGAATGTTTTTGATTTGTCCTCATGTGATATGAAATAATAAAAGCATCTCATCACAAGCAGCCTTTGTGAGTTAGTTATTTTGCATTTATTAATTGAAATTTCACTTTTGTTGAGTCACACACACACGTTTTGAAACCAGCACCAACCTTATCAAATTAAACATAATGTTTGAAGAAAAAAAAATTCAAGAGATGCCATATGAGAACTTCAAACAAATTGAAACGTTAAATCTCAATGAGGCCAATATGGTAGGATTTTGTTCTATTTTATAAGAAGTAATAAGCAAAGGTATGTTGACTCCATCACTATTCTTAACCATGCCATTTTTCTCATAACTCATACGATTCCAATTGTTAAGAACTCCATCAGAACCGTTTGACCCGATGTGTTCGGCAAAAATTGCTCTAAAACTGTAGTCTAGTTTTGCATGTTGCATTTCATTTTATTGCTAACCTCATCATATTAAAGTGTTATTAATGCCGAGGGTCTGTGTGAAAAAGCCTCACTGAGAGAGAGAGAGAGAGAGAGAGAGAGAGAGAGAGAGAGAGAGAGAGAGAGATTAGCAGACAGGCAGGATGCACAGTAGACGAACCCCACAGTCTGGATTTACTGGCCCCCAACACATCCAGCTATGAGCCACAGTCAGCACATCCCAATACTACACAGCTACTCAAAGACACTTCATTATACACACAGTTCAGTGTGTGCATATTTTCTCAAAAATAGCAAGTAATCCGATTTTCCTGAAAATTAAAGCTATGTTACATTTTTATTCAGTCTGGTGTTTATTTTATGTAATCTATAAGGACACATGCAGGAATTAAAGGTGAGGTCTGTTGGATATATTCAGCTGGTGTTGTGTTTCTTTCATTTCTGAAAGCCACCGAGTTATTCATAATGAATAAGTGAATGAATTACAGAATACCCTGCTGCTTGACCTGTATAGGAATAAATAGACTTCCTACACTCTAATTACTTTCCTTTTCTTCCTGATTTACATTTTAAAATGAAACGCACTAACACACTATGCTCTACCAATAATAAGGAGAGCAGAAACACCTCTAGCCAACTGGCCGAAGATAAAAGAACATCATCCTGAAAATTAGGATAAGAAAATGGGGCAGTCGAAATGGAAACATTAATTTTACAGAATTATTGTAAAGCCCCAGGGCACAAGGAAAACGATAGCTGTCTGTTCATATATATATATATATATATATATATATATATATATGCAGACTAGGCCAACTGTCCTCTCATGCACACACACACGCACACACACACTATCTCACAATCCTCATGAGGACCATCTATTCACATCATAATCAAATGCATAAATAAATTTATAATGTTCATTAATGCTAAACCTATACCTAAATATAACTTTATCATCAACCAAAAGGAAACCTTTGATTCTTTTAATTTTAATGGGTTCTTTTCTTTCCTTCCTTTTTTTAAAGCTGCAGCTATACTTTGTGGGGATCAGCAACAAGGTCAAAACTTTCACTTACTCCTGATTCACATCTTTCTGGCCACACACACACACACACACACACACACACACACACACACACACACACACACACACACTTTGCATTTCAATTGCATAAGCACGCCCTTAATTGGAGCATTTCAACACTTTTTATGCACAAGTATTCATACCTCCTTCTTCACCAGACAATCTGTTTCAGAGAGATGGGAAATAAGGAGTATGTGTGTATGAGCGTATATACTGGAATGGTCAAACTTATTTCTCACGGCAAAATGGCTGCTATCCAAACACACATTTACAATCAAGACAATGTTCGCAAGTACGTCAATTACTTTTGCTTCTCCAAATAAAAAGAGTAAGAAATAACAACAACAATATTAATGCTCATAGCAGGGTTTGTATTCAGGCAGAAGAAACAACAAAAAAATGTGTGGCAGGAGCAGCACATGTAAAATCGCTGACACTTTGCGACTAAATTTGTGCCGGCAGCAGAAAATCTCCTGGAGAGAAGGTAGAAGCGTGAAATCTATTTACGACGGCTATGGGCAGGAAGGTTGCCGTCCTATCACAAGGAGCCTCTCAAAAGTAGTGCAACAAGCCCCAAGTGTGCTGCCACCATTACTTTACGGTTTTATGGTGTGTGTGAGGGTGTGAGAGAGGTTTTTGTGTGAATGAGGATTTGTGACTGTGTTGTATCGGACAATAAGAGTGTTTTTTACAGAATTGTGAGCAGCATTTCTGCATGTCGAGCTCACAGGATCACAGCAGATGTATGAAGAGCGAGCAGTGAACTTCCTTCTGGAGCTGTGTTTTTACAACACCTAATCACGTCACCTCAAATTCAGTCTCTGTCTCTCTCACACACACTTCGAACGTTTTATAGCAATCCATGGGGCTAGTTTTTAACTAAAAGACACCATCACAATTTCCATCCTTTGTCCAATAAAAAACAGCCATCCTCTGCTGTAGCCTCAGAAATCACTCAGCTGTGGTGCAAACAGCACACAATTTACATCTAACTAATCCTCTTACACATGAAATTCCAAAGCATGAATGCTAGCAATTTTGACAATGTGTTAATTATTGATAAGACTTTGAAAAATAATCTCAGATAAATTTTTGTCCAATCTTTGCTGCAGATCCTCAGGGCTTAAAATGGCGGCCGGGTTGCTTTTGCATTTACACTATCTCAGATACAGTGAAGATGAATACAGTTTAAGTCCTAGTGAATAGAACAAAGGGCTACGCATACAGCAATGTCCTCTCCCTGCCTTTAAGATGAATGTTCCTGCCAGTAGTAAAGCATAAGCAATATGGCCTCAACAGATAACGCTAATGAAAAGGCTTCTTTAGTCTATGGTTATTGCTCTAAATAGGAAAGAGCACTGAAATTTGCTTCAACCAACTCATATGATAAGAATCAGGCTACACAGCATGCACTGCATCTCCATTCGTGAAATGTCTTGAAATACCAAAAGCAGAAATATCAACATCTTTAAAAAAATATTTTAATATCTAAGATTTGTTGCAGCTACAATGTTTCCAATAGTCCAGAGTCGCTCATTAATCAGATTCCAACATGGGACACGTGTGTGTGTGTGTGTGTGTTTTTTCAATAAACATTTTTAATAGAAGACACTATTTATAACACTTATAACACCATTTATAACACTATTATAACAAGTCAGAATAGTAATTAGCGGTAAAATAAAGTTAGGATTTCAAAAAAGAAAAAAGGTTTCAAGGGTTTGTTGAATCATATGGAAGCAATTATATATTTAAATGTATTGCATCAAATGTTGCAAAGGATTATTATGAACATTAGTCTTCTTAATGTGGAACAAATACTATAGAACCTGACTAACCTCATCACGCAAATAAATTAATCTTGAAGTTCTTTAGTTGTAAATCAGGACATTCATTTAAAAAAAAGTCATTTAAGTTAGCTTACTTTGCTACAAGATGCATTTTCCAGTATTTAAAACTGCACTTGTGCTCTTTCTAAAGGAACCTCTGTAATCCTGGTGTGTGTATTATGTGCCATACAGAGATACACACTCCATGTATGCACATATATGTAGAAATCCAAATCATTCTGCATATACCATCATGAATTACAAACGGAAATGTTGATCGTGATCGGTGTGAGATAACGAAATAAAGACTGACACACGTAGAGCTGAGTTGAGTGAAGGCTCCTGTAACCTCAGAAACCTGAAAAGACCTCTGCTCCATCCTTTGCCCTGTAACAAAGCACTGTGCTGAACAAAAAGGAGCCTTCTAGAGCAATGTGAGAGCATCCTTCCTGTCCCTAGCTCGCAGTACAGAGCTAATATTAGCCTTATCCCAATAATGACACAGCGTTTACCGGCCATTACAGCTCTTCTAATGCATGAGCTTCTTTGATGTTCAAACAGACAAGTGCAGATACGACACATGGAAGCTCCAGACAGGAAAGAACAATGAAAGACAGAACCACGGAGGAGAGAAAGAGTGATGGGAAAGGCCTCGTCGAACAGTAAATGACGAGAATGAAATGTGTGCATTGCTCTGAAAATGTTTTACCTGGAGCGAGTGATAATGAATATAAGCCGCATGTGTATATTGGGTTGTCATAGAGATCATTTGAGAAATATTCAGGGGGGGGGGGGGGAATCTGACAGTTGGTTGTATTTGCAGTTCATTTATACAGGATTTCATTATTATAAAACAGTAATTATACGTTTACGCCACTGTAACTATACATGCATGCAACTATTATAATATAGAACTCGATAAAATAAAATTAAAGGTTTGTACTATACATATTGTAAGTAAATAAGTATATTTACAACAAGGTCAAACAATTTCGGAACTGCTAAATTCAAATTATAGCTAATGAATATCATATATACATTATGTACAACATGGAGAAACAATGGATAAAGATTTTTTTTTAAATATTGTCACTGTTAAGAAAATACATCAACACCTATTAATATCATATTCACACATGGCAGAGAAACAACAGAAAAAAACTTACCTTTCTTTAGCATTAGCATAGAGGATCTTGCACACACACACACACACACACACACACTCACGCTCCCACAAACATTCTCACACACACATGGGCAGGCAGACAAGAGAGCCCATCATTGTTCTCCACTAACTCCTCCCACACAAAGCTCTCACCCAGTACGTGTGGAGATATGCAGGAGCAACAGAGTGCACACACACACACACACAATGTGCACATGACAGCATGCAAGTGTTCACACAAAGAATCCTGATGAGAATCCAGTGCAATCACATGATGCATGTGTGTGCCTAAGTGTGTATTCCTATTTGTGTGCATTGACGTGTGTGTGCGTGTGTGTGTGCGTGTGTGTGTAAATGGCTGGAGGGCTTCTACAAACAGGAAACAAGTACTGTATAGGGAAACCCTACAAGCCACCATCCTGACAGTCATGAAGCATCCGCAGAAAAGGACATGTGTGTTTTATGAAACCCTTGAAAGGTAACAATGGTCCAAACACACGCACGCACGCACACACACGCACACTTCCACATCACATACACACTCTTTGCATTATTAATAACTCTTAATGGTGCTATTATATGAAATAGAGATTTTGCTATTTTAACACGGATTAAAGTCACAATCCGCGAGACAGACAGGAAAAGGAAAAACACAATTTTAAAAGGATTTTCTTGTTTGTTTTTTTCCATGCTCCTTTTTCTTTCTTCCTTATTTATTTACTACACACGTTATACCCAAGCCATTTCAGGAAAGAAAAGTATATAACTGACAGGCGTTTTACTCTACCTGAAGTTTTGGGCCAAACAATAATAAGTGGATGGATGTGAGAGATGCTGAGAGATGGGTTTGATGGAAAGTGAGTTTGAACAATAAACTATTGTCCTGGTCCTCGTTGCACATTTTGTGGCACGGTGTAAGTGTGTAATCTAGCTGTTATACACCAGAGAGGTGGGAAGAAAGAGAAAGCAGGAGAAAAAGAGAGGGGGCAGGGCTTAGATACGGAAATGAATGGCTAATTCCAGCATACGAACCCAATCAATGAGGAAAATGTGAGTGGGGGAACATGATGATGGATGGAAAGAAAGAGAGAGAAGGAGAAACAGATCGAGGTGAGAAGCAGTCTCATCCCTTCTGTGGGGGATCTTGTGTTTTTTGTTGAGACAGCGTCCATTTGATCATCATTTTGCGTTGTTATCTGACAAAATATGCTGTATAGAAAATGTTACCAAATTGACAAAAAATCAATGTAAGCGATCAGGGAAAACTTTATTCGCTGACGTTTGATCAGCTCGAGTCACGGCTCATCTCCAGCACGATCGATTGGAAATGCAATTCCTTGTGTTATAGGATAATATTATTGCATACATTCTTCAAGATGTTCAACTATGTTTCATACAGACGAATGAAAACGAAACACTTATAAACTAACGAAATGAAAGATTCGATCGTTTTCGGTCAGTTTCAGCAAAGTGTATTTGTACAGTATATACAGGAATGAATTGAACACTGAAGCAAACTCGGCATAGATGTGATAAAAGACACACATGCACACTGGCGCACATTTACACATCCGTGCACGCACCCACACACACCCCTACACACACAATGCATGTGAATTTTCCCCTGTATGTTGGCCACACCATTTTCTCACAGCTTTGAAACAGTCCACAGACAAAGAAAACATCCTGATTATAAAAATCACATTTATTTGCTCATTTGTTCTGGGACGTGCCCTAGAGAACAAAGAGGGAAAACCCGGTATGATTGTGTATGCATACTTCACGTGCGCCTCAATGTACAGAGCAAATCCACCCACACCGTGGAGCTCCCTGTCAATCACACGGCTGTGGACAGCACCTCCACCACGGCCATTTTGTGATCGTGCAGAGTAGGAAAGCTCTGTGCTGCTCATTATATACTATCGTCTATACAATATGCGCTGTCTATGATTAACGGTGAAGCATTTTCAATCCTATGTCCACTTTTCTACATTATCAAAAAGACTAATATCTCATATCTAACCGTGGTATAGTATTGCCTCTGCGTTCTGCTCGTCAATGGGTTAATGGATATAAAGAGCTTCTATGGACATGTTAGTGATTTATAAATTAATTTTATATCAATGAATATTGTATAACCCGGCCTGACCTTGCGGCTCTCGGAAAACGTGCTTTTATATCATTCGCATGCCATAAAGGTTAAACAAAGCTTTACAGCTGATGCACTTCAGGGTGAACATGAGGTTAAACACTCTGCATTTGGTTACAATACGGCACCACACCCAGAGCCACTGAGTGCAAATGGGACCACAGCCAGATGAAATGATTAGAAAAATGCTATGAAATCCTTTCTGATCAATGTGTGTGTCGGTGGACGTTTAAAAAAACATACAATTTATGGGTTGAGCAAATATTCTTAAGTGCTATTCACTGAATAATGACTCATCTATGGTAGAATGACCGTTTTGTCTATCTCCATAATGTAGAAATTTTTTAAAAACCAATGGTGATGAATATGTCGACATTGCATACTGTATATAACACAGACAATTGTACGGACTGTAATATTTATCTAAAGTGTATCTATAAAACCAGTATTAACCCATTTTTCCTGAGAGCAGGTACATGGAAAACACTTCATCCGCATCATACAAACTGTACGTATATACTTATATTCACTTATATAACTGTACTTACAGTATATTCATGATCTATAGAGGAGTAACATTGCGTATAATAGCTTAGTAGTATGGAGTACTGTTAAGTAGCCATGGTGTAGCGAGGTACCACTGCAGTGTTGTATGATTTGGTGGTTCGGTGGTGCTGTACGGTGGCGTACTGTACATTTTAATGCCAGGTTAAGTGAGAGTATATTCCTATATGCAGTAAGGACAGGACTGACAGCTTCCCTACATGGGTTTTCTTCACTGCTGAACCTTCACACATGCTTATACATTAGTGCATGCATCCAGATGTGAATGCAGAAGAGAAGCATGATAGCACAAAATGATTCAAATTGTCATGTCCTCATCCTGTATGAGAAATACCTCATTTGTCCCTGTGTTTGAGAAAGAATTACGTCGACAGGTGTGCAAATCAAACCGCATGTTTAAGATCGAGTACAAGTCTGGACTTCAGATTTTCTTCCCAAACACCCATCACTGCTAGCTTCAGTAGAATATTCTGGTGTCCGTTACCCTCCATACTGGAAGCAGGGCTGGTAATGGAACAAAACCTCGCAGAATCTTTATTTAACCTCAGAATCGTACAGACAAACACTAGAGTCAATTGCTGTCGCTCGAATATTTTCCATCCATGAATCAGATTTGTGTGTCACTGCTCAAAGAGATCACACTCCAAACGTCACTGTGCGACTTACGATGGGCGGAAACAAGACAGTACCCCACCTAACCTCGAATCTGAGAACGCCTGAGAGACACTCCACTCCGTGCACGTCAGAGCATCAAAGTTAACCCGATCTGTAAAAATCAGGAATATGCTTAATGCTGAGCACTTCTGCTTTACTAACATACCAAGGTTTATGGGTCTTCTACTTAATTTTTACTTCCCACCGATACTCAAGCATCATTTTTTTTCTTTTTACTGAAACCTCGAAGAAATCTCAAGGCTGGATCTGAGCAGATTCATCTCTGCATCTCCGTCTGAATCTGAGTAAGTACGTATGTAAGTGTGTGCTGCTCATCCCATTTGTGCACTGATCACATGTATAACGTGATCGTGGCTCGGATCTCAGGCTCCTGGTGCCGCTTCAGACCCTGTATCTCCTTGCATGAGGATTTAAGGACAGTGTGCTCAATGGTATATGAAACTGATTGCATGCGGTAAAAGGCCTGCGGTTTGCAAGGTCCAGACGCACTTCTCCACTGCCAAGCTTTACAGCGTCGACAGCGATGCAGTGAAAAGACAGTGAAAGTGTTCTTCATTCTTTGCCACCTTTGACAGATTTATACCGTACATGATTGTGATGTGACGCCAAAGTGTTCAGGAGCGTTATACCTTTATGACTTACATGCACGTCAGTATAATCCTGAAAGTTTTCAAGCGTAAAAGGCCTGACGGATGTCATGCATGAGAAAGTACACAGATATAGTACATGGAAAAAGAAATTAATGCATGTGTGTATAAGTGTCTGTATGTGTGCATGCTTCTGGCACTTACCTCAACGTTCTCAGTAGACAGTGATGCCGATTGTGTCCTACTGCTTTCCGCTAGCTTTATCTTTCATTTTGCTTCTCTCTCTCTCTGTCTCCGCTCACACTTTCCTACTCTTCAGGAGCATCAGATCGGTAGCTTCACCCTGGCACAGAGAGTGGCGAGGCACATGGGAGGGGTGTTTTGTAATCTGCCAGGTTGTACCACCCACGGGAGAAAGTCAAGGAGAGGGGGAAGGAGAAGAGTGGAACTGGAACTGGAGCGGCTATACCTTCAGCGCTACCCTCCATCTGCTTCCGAGTGGTTTCGTCCACTTCCTGCGCCCTGATTGGAGCTCCCACTTCGCCTTCATTAAAATTCAAGGAAGGAGAGGAAAAAAAAAGAGGAGAAGAGAGGGGAATGCCTTCACACCAGAGATTGATTCAGCCAACGTTATTTGCCTAAGATATAAGGATTAGCATTAGTCATTGGGACACGCTAAAATGAACACACTGCGGTCATGTTACTGTACATACGACTTGATGATGCGCACTCCGTCTGTGCTCTGGGTGTATACGCTGCCGAGGCGGTGTGTGCTTGTGCGTGTGCATGTGGGCTGACAGATCTGGCAAGCATGACACTACAGTCACAGACATCAGAGACAGCAAAAAGAGAGCACTCAGATCCTCACCTTATAACGGCTTATTTGATGAACCGCTTGCTTTTATCATAATAATTTACAGTAAAACCGTAATTACATTTCCCCCGAAAGGAATAAAATGATTCAGTTGCACTTAAACGGAGGTAAACGGTCCACTGAGCAGCCACATGAGGCTTTTTTTGTCTTGTTATATGCACAAAATGCAGAAGTCCTTATCTCCCATTCACTATGGCACTTACGCAGACGGAGTGAATGTGCGCTGATACAGGTTTATTAACTGCATTTCATTCTGTACTGAACTGTTGTCTAATTATAGTAGATGTTAATGTCCCATTGTGGGAAAGAATAACCGATGATAAAGAAGTATTAAATCTCAGACGTAAAACGTGAACGCAATTGTCGGAAATAATAGCGATGCCTTGCGTGGGATTTATGGATAAAATTGATAAGAGAGCCGTGCCTGCATAATAATGCAGAAATAGAAAAAGCCGGTGGTTAGTATTGCACAAGCAGCTTCCAAGCGAAAATAGATTAAACTGCTCAAAGCTAATTTCTCAAATAATGCAAAAACAGAATCGTTGTAGTTCAGCACCCAGGGCAATACGGTAATGATGATTTTATTTGAGAGGTCTGACTTTTGTGTATTCACTTTGATTGACACAAATACCCAAGGCACAAGAAGCAATGTCCATCGGGTTTCATATTGATAAAGGACTTGATTGACAGGTAGGCGTAGGAGGGTAACCCATCGTGTGTGTGTGTGTGCTGTCTTTTGTCCTCTGTGTCCGAAAAAGAACTCAACCATCCTGCACTCAAGAACGCTAATTATGCTCATATGTATATATATGAGCATAATTAGATGACATCTAATGACATGATAATAATATAACATCTACCGTAAATCCTCTAATATAGGACGGGGCCTGTATTTCACTCAAGTGCATCTTGGACCAGGCCATAATTGGAAGGAGGCCAGAATTAGAGGCAGGCCTCT
>JAODJS010000024.1:32498217-32508217 GCA_027576325.1 Sciades assimilis | reverse complement strand
TAATGAGCAGTTTAGTTCTTGAAATATTTCCAATTAGGTAAATCAAAAGGTCTTCGGCACAATGTTGTTTTTCTTTTTAAATCTACTGGTAAAACTAGAGCTGAACTACAATAATTGTAGAAGTTAAATGTCCCATGAAGAATCCAACCAAACAGATGCAGTTCCAACCAGCCTTACTGCATTTGCTTCTTCCATTGCGCATTATACTGATCAAACATGGACACACAGAACAATGGCATGACTAAAATGCAGCACAAAGCTATGTAGATTGAAAGGTAATGGAAGCAACACAGATTGAGAGAGGCATAAGAAAGGACTAACCTCATCATTGAGATTGCTAACCAGGAGCACGCCGCTACCCGAGTGTCCAGACAGAGCCACTCGACCTGCTGCTGCCGCCGCTGCTGCCGCCGCACTCAAAGGGCTCAGCGCACCTGCAGTTACACAATAGAGCTCAGAGGTGTAGAGCCAAAAGCAACACTGCTACATCAGAACTGCTTTGCAAACGGTATAAATGGCATGGTCTTCAAACCATGACTCAATGATAAACTTGGTATTTAAATAAAGAGAATTTTTATTTTATAAATGGGTCAAATTTTAAACTGGTGTATTTGGATATGAAGGAGTTTTATGAACAGATCTCTAGCAAAATACTCCAACAGAAAAAGACAGACAAGTCACATATAAGTGCTTGGTTAGGCATTATTCACAACTTGGATTCATCCCAATTTGTCGTCAATAGGGTGAATTTCTTCTCTGAATGGCCATAATCACGGTAAACTGAAAATACAACCCCAACTCCAAAACAGTTGGGACACTGTGTAAACTGTAAAAAAAAAAAAAGTGCCAATTTGCAAAATCATGGAAACCCTATATTTCATTTAAAATAGTACAAAGGAAACATTAAATGGTGAAACTGAATTTTTCTTTGAAAAAAAAAAAAAATGCTCATTTTGAATGTTATGTCAGCAACACATTTCAAAAAAGTTGGGACAAGGGCATGTTTACCACTGTGTTGCATCACCTTTACTTTTAACACTCTGTAAATGTTTGGGAACTGAGAAGACCAATTACTGTAGTTTTGAAAGAGAAATGTTGTCCCATTCTTGCCCGATATACAATTTCAGTTGTTAAACAGTTCAGGGTCTCCTTTGTCGTATTTTGTGCATCATAATGCACTAAAACGTTTTAAATGGGAGATAGGTCTGGACTGCAGGCAGGCCAGTTTAGCACCCAGACTCTTACTACAGAGCCATTCAGTTTTAACATGTGCAGAAAGCAGTTTGGCATTGTCTTACTGAAAGGAGGAAGGCCTTCCCTGAGAAAGATTTTGTATGGATGGCAGCATATTGCTCTGAAATGTGTATATATTATTCAGCATTAATGATGCCTTCCCACATGAACAAGCTACCCATGCCATATGCACTACCGCATCCTCATACCATCACAGAAGCTGGCATTTGAACTGTGCACCGATAACAAGCCAGATAGTCCTTCTCCTCTTTAGCCTGGAGGACATGTCGTCCATGATTTCTTTAGAGAAAAAAAAAAAAATTCTACTTGATTCATAAGACCTCAGGACAATTTTCCACTTCACCTTAGTCCATCATAAAAGAGCTCGGGCCCAGAGAAGGTGGCGGTGTTTCTGGGTATTGTTTATATCTGGTTTTAATTTACATTTGCAGATGCAATAATGAACCATTTTCACAGACAATGGTTTTCTGAAGTGTTCCTGAGCCCATACATTGATTTCCATTACAGACATGTGTCTGCTTTTAATGCCGCATCACCTGAGGGCCTGAAGATCACAGGCATTCAATGCCAGCATTCAGCCTTGTCTCTTGCATACAGAGATTTCTCCATATTCTCTGAATATTTTAATTATATTATGTACCATAGAAAATATGATCCTCAAATTCTTTGCAATTTTACATTGAGGAACGTCATTCTTAAATTGTTGCACCGTTTGCCCATGCAGCCTTTCACAGAGCGATGAACCCCTTTACTTCTGAGAGACTCCGCCTCTCTGGAATTATACATATATTCTCAACTTTTTGGAACTGGGTTGTAAATTTTGGGGACATTTAAGGTGTGACTGAAATAATGTTCATATCTCATAACAGTATGAGCAAATCAATAACAAAAGCCAATACCATCTTTAAAAGTGATTGAGACAGAGTGTAAAAGATTTAACTAAAAGCCCAAAGGTGTTAGTACTGTTTATTTCACCACTGAGCAAACCTTTACACTCCTACGGAGAAACATTCTGTGTACATTGCTCGTTAATTGAGAACTTGAGATTTAAGATGGCCTCAAATTATCTAATCATGCCAGGTTTCAAATGAAACATTAACTGCAGACCTGATCATGGAACTTTACACAAAACATGCCATAAGACTAACACTAAAAGTTACACATCCAGCATCCCTTTTTTTCTCATCACACCCTCTCATTCATCTTTGTTTGCACGTGTTTAAAAAAAATTCCCTTATGTTTCACTTGGAGCCTACAACCTTTAAATAAATAAATAGCCCACCCCCTCAATACTGGACTTCTAAAAGACTGACCAGCATGGGAATGAATAAGCCTGTGTCCTCAGTACCACACATCCATTTTTTTTTTGTGTGAGAATAATATGTAACATGCCATCAATGGATAGTAACAGAACATTATTTTGTTTAGAGCTAGAAATGATTGTTTATATTTTCTATTAAATTCACCGGAGTTTCTCTTTACTCCATCATGGCAATTATACATATCATTATGCACAAGACAAGGTTTTGTACAATCCAAACTACCAAAGACTCTCCCATGCACAACACTACACAAGACAAAATTCAGAACCATCTATATTGTTTGCACACAACTATTATTTTTAAAATAAAAATTGATATTTAAATCCAGGGATGGAAAAGTTTATTAAAAATAATTTGCCAAAACACTGGACACATCCTATGTTTTGGTTGCAGGAATCCTGATTAACTAGGCTAAAAATGAGAGCTAAAGTAATGCAACACAGACTGCTTTGTTATGCTGTGCTACAAGCAATTCTATGGTACTTGAGGCTTGATTTGCTAGAGGACTGGATCTACCTGATCCAGGCTTTTCTGGTGATATTGCTTCAGGGTTGTGACTGGATAACGGCTCTGTGCTATCTCTACTGCCAGGTATGCTGTTTATTGTCCTTACTTCATCACAACGAAACACTGAACAAGGAAGAAGCCCAGCATACAAGGTGAAGGAGAGGGTCTCCATGTTACATGCAAAAGGCCAACACAGCAGCATGTCTTTGTTCCAACCAAATAAGAGACAACCCTTTGTCATTTCAAGACCAGAATCAGGTGTACCTCCCATTAGGTTGGAATACAAACCTGCAGCCCTTTGCAAATAACATGGAGAACCCCTGTGATAAGCAATTTATGTAAACGTTCTTCTTGCCGCCATCAATCCTGAAATGCTGCACCAGGTGACAATCAAATGCATAGTTTGGATTCAAGGTCAACTTCCACAAAATAAACCAACGGCAATTGAAACAGTGCAAACAAAACTAGGCACAACCTTTATAATGGTGTAACCACTGACTGCATGTTAAAAATAAATAAAAACACACAAAACACAACAGGAGGTTATTTATAAATGTTACTCACTGCTCAGCAAGAATGTTAACCTCTCTTTAAAATGCAACTACTGTAAGTAATTCTATTCCTATTCTTTTATTTCTATTACTATTGCAACATTGGGGGAAAAATACATCATGTTCAATAAACAGGTGTCACCTAAATATGAAAACTCTTGACAGTAAAGCTGAAGGATTTATTCTTGAGAACCGACAAACCTCCAAACCCAGGATTACCACTTGCTTCTAGCCCACCAAGACTCAGGAAGAGAAGGGGGAAAAAAAAAGAAAAAGAGGGAGATACCTGGGATCTTACCGAGCAGAGAGTTCGAGTCCTTGCCAAAGGCCGCTGCCACAGAGGGGTCCACAGCAGGCTGCCCATCACCCGCAGGCAGCTCTGGTCTAGTGTAGTCCCTGCTCTTATCATTATTGTACTTCACATTCAGGTTGACAAGCTTGGAGTAGTCTATACGGAGTGTACAGCAAGCATTGTATATGTTCTGACCATCGAGTGCCTGAGAGAGAATACAAAAATTGCTTACATTTTTAAATACCTTGTACAGCATTGTACAAACCTGACAACCGAGAGCACATTTTGCCATAAACAGATCCAACACCCACCACTTTGGCTTGTTGAGCACTCGCTGCATCATTGTATTGTAGCAAGGCCTGAAACTGATTGTTCTTTGTGAATGTGATGATTTTCATAACTGTGCCAAACTTTGAGAAGATCTATTGACAGAGAAAGGAGAGAATTGAGAAGATCTATCAACAAAAAAGGGAGAAAGACATACAAAAAAAACAATTATACAAAGACAACATGAGAATGTAAACCACTTTATAAACAAAGACAGCAGTCACTTGCAAAAATGAAAATGTGGGTCTGTGTTTCAAAAACTTACAATTTTATTATTTCAGCAAATAATAGAATATTAAAAAAAAGAAAAGAAAACCCTGATGAGACAGCCATTTGTAGAATGCCAACCTGCTGCAACACATCGAGAGTGACAGGGTAGAACATGTTGTCTATGATGATCCTCAGGACTGGACTGCTGGGTGTTGAGAGGGTTCCGTCACCGGATCCTGATGTAGGTGTTCCAGACTAAGAGGCAAAAACAGCAGACATCATCCAAATTTCAGCATGAAGGACTGAGTGAGGTCAGCACTGCTCATCTTGTATTCCATAACAGCAGTGACGTATCAGAGAAGCTTGGTTACCTGGTTTGTCTCAGTCTTGAGCTCTTTGTGATTTGAATACTGAATGAAGACGGGAACATTTCGAACATGCGGCGTAACAGCTGAATAGTAGTTTACCATGGTAATAGCTGCTTCTTCCGTGCTAAGCTCCAGGAATGCCTACACAAAGCAAATGTTAACAGTAAGGTCTTTGTTGATTAGACTCATTAATAAACAATAAAAGCAGGGCTCAAAAAAAAAAAAAAAACTCACCTGGTTTTTGCCTTTCAAGGTAAGGATATTAGTGACCTTTCCAAAGGGCAATCCTAAGGCAATGATCTCTGTCTCTGAGACTTCACTGGGTAGTTTCCTGATATGAAGAACGCGTGATGGAGGAGCCTCTCCCACCCTTTCTTCAACTCTCAATTTTTTGCTGTCACTTCCATTGGATGTGCCATCTAATAAGGCAATGAAACAAAAGACACATGCAAAATTATATAACAATTATTACATGTCAATACTGGCACTCTCTCTTGATTGGATGGAGCTGCCCAAAGCCTGAAACCCTTGAGCAATCAAACCAACAACTTCTCCCAACTCAAAAACAAATACAATAGCTTGAGAAGCAAATTTAATTTAAATTTCTGAGATTGCTAAAATAGGTCACGAGAAATCTAGATTTTAATATTTGGAATCTCACCGTCCACCATGTTAATTCTGCATACACACGCCTGCTCAAAAGAGTCAGCAGAAGCAACCATAACACTGAATTGTGATGACATACACTCAACTTTCTGCTCAGGCTACACAACAAATATAATCCATCCATCCATCCATCCTGTGCAGGGTCCAGGCAAACTGGAGCCTATCCCAGCTGACTATGGGCGAGAGGTGGGGTACACCCTGGACAAGTCACCAGGTCATCGCAGGGCTGGCACACAGACAAACAACCATTCACACTCATTTCACACCTACGGTCAATTTAGAGTCACCAATTAGCCTAATGTGCATGTCTTTGAACTGTGGGAGAAACCAGAGCACCTGGAGGAAACCCACACAGACACGGGGAGAACATGCAAACTCCACACAGAAAGGTCCTCGTTGACTGCTGGGCTCGAACCCAGAACCTTCTTCCTATGAGGCGGCAGTGCTGACCACTACACCACCGTACCGCCTCAATAAATATAGTGAAGTTCTGCAATGTCTTCCAATGAAAGTGAGATTTCTTTAAGTTTTTCTTCAGCTTGCTCGGATGATTTTGAATGCGAATCCCCTTCAGATGGCACACAGTTTGCAAATGGTGGTTTTAATGCTGTAACCCCATTCAACGCAAGTCTAGAACCTCATGCAACTGAGGGGGAGAGCAGAGTGTACAAGAACACCATTGCTTCAGAACAAGAAGAGGAGG
The DNA here is from genome assembly GCA_027576325.1 of Sciades assimilis. Lineage (NCBI taxonomy): Eukaryota > Metazoa > Chordata > Actinopteri > Siluriformes > Ariidae > Sciades > Sciades assimilis. The sequence continues at coordinate 32,502,017 of JAODJS010000024.1, read as the reverse complement.
AATCAAAGATGAAATCATAATTTTCAGGTAGTTTTCATCAACATGTGTGATTTTGAAAATCTCACCTTCTGGCATTCTCTGGCAGCAACACCAGACTTCAGTTTTCCAGATCAATAGTACGGCTTCAGAAACAGTATTCTTTACGATCCTTTGACATGGTGTGCTGCTGTAAAGCAGGAGCTCTTGAAATACAAACCCCAAAGCGCCCGTCAGGATCAACATTTTTTTTGATAAAGTCGAACAAAATTTATCCACGTCACGCGATCAGTCTCGTTTAGAGGTGAGGTATGGATTGAAATCCCTGCCTCTAAATCAGCCGTGTTGCTACAGTCTTGCACAATGACTAAGGCATCTTTTACATTACAAAAGGTATTTTTTTTATTAAGATTTTCAGACCCACATAGATTTAAAATTGCAACTTTGACACACTAGCATTACATACGACTTGTATTTTGGTTAAGTGCATGTCGTCACTTCCTGCATCGACCCATGACAGAGTTCAACAAAATGTAACGACTGAAATAGTGGTCTCAAAAACTCACCTTAGAAAAGGCATTTGTGATACAAACTGAGGAAAGGGGGAAAATTACACAGGTTTTATTGAAAGACTAAACATAACTGCAAATTTCAGGGAGAGGGGGAAAATTTTTTTTTTGGAATTTTGGTAAAATCTCAAAGTAGCGCTTTAAGACGACACAATTACCCTGAACTCTAGATCTATGAACACCACACTTTTACTTTCCAGCATTTATCATTTGTTTCTGTCCACTGAACAAAGAATGATTATAAATCAAAGAAAGTAGTGCCTTACTCACCACTGATGCTGCTCATCCCCGAGTTGGGACTGTTGTACATGCTGCTGGACAACAACTCATCTGACCCCCTCTAAAATGGGGGAGGGGAAAAAAAAAAAATCAGGACACACAAAACATCAGCTCTTATTTTTCCTAAGGTATCTTTTTAAATCTTGCAGGTTCTGAAAGGTCAAGACACCGTTATCTCATCCTAACTCAACTAGACCCCTCAGTGCCCCAAAAATGTTTATAACAATGGCTAGTAAGTAGCTCAGTACAACTTAAAGTTGTACTGGGACAGACACCAGGCAAAGCGGCTCACTATAATTCCAAACCCAATTATTCTGGGTAGGCATATGACCATTATAGGAGTTGCTGGGTTTTCTTCCTATTTGTACTGCCCAAACTACTGATTTTTAAATAAAATAAAAAAGGGGGGAAAATAATCGTTAACGATAATGGTTTATTCAACTTAAAATGTGCCTTAGATGAAGGTAATTCAATTTCCTTCATAAGTAGCTCTTAAATCGAATAATGTACAAAGTTAAATAGGAAAAATATCTGATAAATTCAAAACCACAAATGCTACTACAATCAAGGTTTTTCCCATAACTACTTCCATACACAAACAGGTTAATATCATTCTCCAGGGAGGAAAATTCTGTTGGTGGAACACAAACCAAGTTAAGAGATCTGCTAGCAGAAGGCATTTCTGAGAATATCACAATTTTCCTAACCATCTTAGACATAAACAGGCCCCATTCAATTACTGACAGTCTAATATTATGAAAGCCGGAGATGGAAACTTGAAGTAGGCCTAAATCAAATATCCAGGGGACAGTTCTAAATCTTCTCCATTTCCTCAAATGACAAATAGCCACAGAATATCAAATAATACATTTTAATGGCTGTGGCATTTTCTTTTCCACTAAAAAAAAGCTCAAGTTACACATGATTTATTTGTCTGTTTTTTAATAACATTACATGTCCTTAAACAAAGTGAAATGCAATTTCATATACATGGATGTTCTAGACAAGAGCAAACCATTAGGATATGACAGGCTAGTACTTAAAGAGCCGGATCGGATATTAGCTTCAGTTTCTCCTTAAAAGGTAAATCCTGTCATTATCAGGTAACACTGCATTTCATTAACCACTTGACAGAGGAGTGTGCCAACTGTCTTACAGATGGCGTTCAGTTTCCGAACATAAATTGTCAAGTTTTTTTTTAGATGCCACTGGGAAATTGTGTTGCATTAAGTATTGAAAGTTTCATGTTTTTCCAGTTCTATAATGTGGAAAACAATTCAATCCATGGCTTCAAGTTATTTGTGTGGTCAATTTACAGTCGTGAAAAAATAAGAGGTACATCCCATGGAAACTAAACTTCTCAATGTATTTAAACAAACATATCACCATTTTGATACAGTGACTACAGATAAAGGTGATGTACTTGAACAAAGCAACAAGGAAAATTTGCCCCATCAATCATTCGTTCAACAAAAATAACAGATGCTCTTCTATGGAGAAAGTATGTATGTACACCCTTGGCTTCATCCCCTTTAACAGAAATAACTTATTGCAGGCTTTTTGCATAAATTGTTCACCACTCTCTGATGACATCAACTTGCTGAAATTTTTAACTACTCTTCCATGCAAAACTCCTTCAGTTACATGAAGGTTTTCTTGCATGCAAGAATCTATTTTCAAATCTCCCCAAAACATTTCAGTGGGGTTCAAATCTGGGCTTTGACGAGGCCCTTCCATAACCCTCCATTTCTTCTTTTTGAGCCATTCCCTGGTGGATTTGCTAGTGTGCTTACGATCATTATTTTGTTGAAAGGTCCACCTCTGGTTCAACATCAACCTCTAAACAGATGGCCTCACGTTATCTTCAAGCAGTCTTTGATATGATTCAGAATTCATAGGTGAAATCAACAAACGCAGCCTTCCTGGTCCCGGAGACAGCAAAGCAACCCTAATCCATAACATTTCCACCACCATGCCTTACAGCTGGTATGAGGTTCTTCTGAAAAGCTGTCTTTGGTCTGCATCATACATGTACTCTTACTGTGGCCAAACAACTCTACCTCCGATTTGTCTGTCCAGAGCACGTTATTCCAAAAGGCCTGGTCTTTGCCTACACTGTCATTAGTAAACTAATGTCTTGCTTTAATATTCTTCTTGGACAGCTAAGGCTTTTTCCTGGCACAGCTCCCATTCAGGTCAAATTTGTCCAATCTCTTTGATTGTAGATGTATGCATTTTCACACCAGCAGTTGCAAGAGTTACTTACAGATCCAGTGATGAAATTTTGGGGTTCTTGGAGATTTCTTTTAAGCATAAACTGATCTGCTCTTTGGCTGAATTTGCTGGAGCAGTAAGTTCTAGACAGAAATCTATGCCACTTGCAGATGATTTTCCTTACAGTGGAATGATTTCTAATAATATAGAGATTAGAGCGGGGCGATATGGCCTAAAAAAAATGAAATCTGATTTTTTCACAAAAAAAAATCCGATTTTCGATTTTAATCCATTTTTCCCCCCTACTAAAAATCAAACTATAGATGACAAAGAAATGGTTCAAAACAAGTTTTACCTTTTGTTTTCACTTAAATTTCCCCTTTGGAGTGAAAGTGCAACCAGAAAGAAGCCAAAAAACAAGCTTGTAGAGGAGATAGCAGACCATGCCATTGTAAACAGTGAGAACATACAGTAACTTTTAGAAAGCTTTCTCCAACATAGCTTAGTTTCAACCTGGCACTGACACAATGCACCCTCAAACTATTTAAAAAAAAAAAAAAAGTATGCATGTTATTTACCAGCTGGGAGGTCCGTATCGTGAACTACCGAGGCCCTCTGGGTCAGTATTCAAGGCCGAGGTCACGGTATTTCACCATACAGACTGACCTTAAGCTGGTAAATAATATTTTTTTCTTTACCAAATTCTAACAGAAAACGAGAGCGCCTGAAAGGGAAAACCGAGCTGAGCTGCCATTTTGAATC
>JAODJS010000024.1:30788478-30801171 GCA_027576325.1 Sciades assimilis | reverse complement strand
CGGAGGAAACCCACGCGGACACAGGGAGAACATGCAAACTCCACACAGAAAGGCCCTCGCCAGCCACAGGGCTCGAATCCGGACCTTCTTGTTGTGAGGCGACAGCGCTAACCACTACACCACCGTGCCACCCCATAATAATAATAATAATGATAATAAACTTTTAGGCAGAGGGTTTCAAAAGCTGACACTTATTTACATGAAAGCTGTGCATAACAAATATAAATTAATGGCAAATATAATGAATAAAATAAAATATAATGTGGATAAAAATATTAAAACTTCTAGTGATTTGTTTTGACAGTTGAAACTTTCAGAAATAGTGTGAAAATTATCATATATTAGAGATTTGAGTACATTGGACAGTGGAGAGTTAATGGAGAACATTGTATTTATATACATAACCAATAGTTTAAGCAAAATGATTTAACACAGAGTTTATAACAATATAATCCAGACTATTTAATAATTTAGTAACATATCATTTGAAATATCTATAACCAGACTTGGATAATATTCAAACCATGTGAATGTTAGATTTATTTCTAATGTTATGGTTATTTACTTCAGAATTGCAGGTAAACATGCTCCTGAAGTATGATGGGCAAAGTCCTTTAAAACATTTGAATATTTGATTTTTGACCACTCTTGCATTTCCTGATACAGACCCAAACTTTAATCACAGTTCACATATTTTCGATAGGGTTAAGGTCAGGACTTGTTTTAATCTTAATGGTAGATTTCTTTGTCCTCCACAACCAGCTTTGATGTGTGTTTGAAGTCATTGTCCTGCTGAAACACCTGATTGTGTTCAACTGCCTGTTGGTTTGAGGTTATGCTGAAGAATTCTGAGGTTGTCCTCCTTTTTCATAATGCCATCCACTTTGTGCAATGCACCAGTTCCACTGGCAGCAAAACAGCCATAGAACTGATGCTAGCATCACCATGCTTAACAGTTGGGACAGGGTTCATCTGTACATCTAGTCATTGTGGGCAGTCAACTCAATCTTTGTCTCATCTGACCACAAAATGTCCCTTCAGAAGGCTTTTTTGTCCATGTGGTCAACTGCAAACTTTACTCAAATTTGAAAGTGTTGATTTTGGAGCAGGGGCTTCTTTCTTGGATGGCAGCCTCTCAATCCATGGTGGTGATAAAAAAAAAAAAAAAAACATATAAAAAAAATTGATTGACTGTAGACAGTGTTCCAGCATTTTTCAGTTCATGGCAGGCCTGGGCCTTGGTGGTTCCTGGGTTGTTGCTGACCATCTAAACCAATTTCTTCTTAGCTGAGGGTGACAGGTTGGGTCTTCTTCCAGCAACATAGCTTGGCAAAGTGGCTATACCTCCAAATAACATACTTGTCTAGAAAAATTTTAACTCATTATCTTGGAATCGGTAGGTGTTTAGAAATGACTCCAAGAGACATTCCTGCATGTGTAAATCTATGATCCTATTTCTCAGATCTGCACCAAGCTCCTTGGACTTTCTCATTGTACTGTGTGTTGATCAATCCAATGAATGTCAAAACAAACCCTTTTAAGGTTGGCACAGAGAAGGTTTCGGCTGTATTTAATCATGAACACTAACAGGAAGTTAAGAGGGCTTGGCATTGGCAAGGTAAAATAAATTTTAATACTTTCAGCACCACTGAATTAATAATCTAAGTGGGTGTATGTATATTTGTGACTCTATAATTCTGACCTTGTGTTGATTAAAGAAAACTGCACCTATATGGCATTTTAATTTCTGTCAGTGTTATAACAGCTTTATTTCAAGAACAATCTATTACCTTGCTTGTGAAAGTAAATGGAAAACGCATAAAAACTGCACAATGCACACTCTTAACAAATCAACAATCAAACGAACAAATATCTTCTATACAGTTCATCATGCCAAAGTCGTATGGGACCCTTCTGCCAAACCAAGAGGGGTATTTGGGGGCATCTCAACATTAGAAGCCTCCTCCCTAAATGCGACGAAATTAAAACATTACTATTGGACTCCAACTTGGACTTTTTATGTCTCACTGAAAGCTGGCTTCATAGCAGGATTTTAACTTCTATTATTGATGTACCAGGATATAATTGTTTTAGAAAGGACAGGAAAGTTGGTAGAGGGGGTGGTGTGGTTGTCTATATTAGGGACTCCTTCAGATGCGTTGAAACTGAATTCGACCCAGACGCACAACTCGAATGCCTTGGACTAAATGTCTATTTATCACCGGAGATGAATTTCCGCATCTTGGTCATATATAACCCGCCATCACACGATGTTACTTTTTATGAAAAACTAGAGAAACTGCTTAAAGGCACTGCTCACAAATCAGAGGTGATGATATTTGGGGATTTCAATATTAATTGGGCTGATAAGAAAGCCAGAGGTAAATTGAAAAGCACCATGTCTAAACTCGACTTTAGTCAAACAATTAAAGGGTCGATGAGAATTACTAGATCGACTCAATCACAGATAGATCTACTATTTACAAATAGGGCTGAGCGCATAACTAAAACGTTTAATTTCATAACGGGCTTGTCAGATCATAACATGATCTTGGCAGCTAGGAAGCTGACAAAAAATCGCTTCGCCAATTATACTCTAAATATGGGATTACCCAACGCTGAAAAACTCATAATATCTAAGCAAGATCTACCAATCCTGCAACAGCAATTAAGTGAAACAACATGGGACAATGTGATGGAGAGCACAGACGTGAACACATGTTGTTATGAATTTATGAATGGCATCAACAAAATCATATCGAAATTTCTCAAGCCTGCCAAAAAATCTAAAAGGAAAAATTCCCTTCCGTGGGTGAACTCATCAGTCAGACAGCTCATGAAACAACGTGATCTTGCGCTTAAGGTTTGGCTAAAGAGCCGGACAAACACCGCCCTCGCACAATACAAAGGATTCCGTAACCGAGTCATAAAAGTATTGCGATCAGCGAAAGCAACATACTACATCACACTATTAACAGAGGCCAAGGGCAATAGTTCACTCATCTGGAAACAAATGAAAACTTTAATACAACCACAGAAAGCTCAAAATACCGTACACGAACTAAAAGTAGGAAATGAAATTATAACAGATAGTGGAGAAATTGCGCAAGTGCTGAACAACTATTTTGTTGCGTCAGTTGAGGACATAGCCAGAACTTTTAAGTCAAGTGTCTGGTCTGGCCCAACTATAGCTGCACAGGCAGGCCAAATGTTAGAACTTAAACAAATAACAAAAAGTCAAGTAGTACAAATAATTACAAAGTTAAAAACTACCTATTCCAAAGATCTTTTTAATTTAGATATAGCTTTTATAAAAACACATGTTGATGCACTAGCTGAACCACTAACCCACTTGGCAAACACCTCCATAGCAAGTGGGACATTTCCAGAAGCTTGGAAACAAGCAAAGGTTACCCCTATATTTAAATGTGGTGCAGCAGATGAAGTGACCAACTATCGGCCTATCAGCATCCTACCTGCCCTATCCAAAATACTGGAAAAGGCAGTGGCCACACAACTGATGAAACACCTAGAGGACAATAAGCATTTACATCCATTGCAATTTGGTTTTAGAGCTAAATTCTCCACAGAGAGTGCTAACTGCTTTCTCCTGGAGCAATTTAAATCATCTATAGACAAAGGCAACCTGGTGGGGGCAGTATTTTTAGATCTCAGAAAAGCATTTGATACAGTAAATCATAGCATTTTAATATCTAAACTTGTCAATTTTAATCTAACAGAAAAGACGGTGGCCTGGTTCAAATCATATCTCACTAATCGTGAACAATGTGTTGCCATCAGCAATGCAAAGTCCTCAATACAAAAAATAAAAACAGGCATTCCGCAGGGTTCGGTATTAGGACCGATACTCTTTAGTTTATTTATAAATGATCTCCCTGACTCCTGCCCAGACGCAGGTTTTCAAATGTATGCAGATGATGCGGTTTTATACGCTCATGGTAAAACAGCCGCTACAGTCTCACAAAAATTAAATGAACAACTTGAGACTGTAGCTCACTGGCTGAACAGTTCATGTCTAGCACTTAATGTGAGCAAAACAGTGTCAATGTGTTTTTCCTCTGGGAGGCGCACCACACCCACTATATTAAACATCAGTATCTCCAATCAACCAATTAACCAGGTTAAAGAAGTCAAATACCTAGGACTGATACTGGATGAACATCTCAGATTTGACAAACATATTAAGAAGATCAGCAAAACAGTTAGACTGAACTTATATACTTTCAGACTAATTAGAGATTGTTTATCTTTTGAAGCAGCCAACATATACCTGCACTCAATGATTCTCTCTCATGTTGGCTACTGTATAACTGCATGGTCACAGGCAGGTCTTTCAGCAATAAGACCTCTGGAGAGACTCTACAACCGTGCGCTAAAAATCTTAGGTAAAAGACCAATTAGAGCCCATCACTGTGATGTTCAGCGGGACCTGAACATGATGAGCTTTGACAATTATATAGCTTTGTCAAATATTAACTTGATCTATAAATGCCTGCATGGCCAAGCCCCTCAAGTGCTCTGTGACCTAATCCAACCTATGCAGGCAGTTGGGAGGTCCACCAGGGGGGCTGTAGCAGGGAATTGCAGGATACCCCACCGTAAAACATCCTTTGGCCAGTCCTCATTCCTAATTAAAGGAATTCACTTATGGAATAGTTTGCCCCCTGAAATCAAGGCCATTCACAGTCATGGGTGGTTCAGGAGTCAGATGAAGGAGTTCCTAAAAAATAACCAGGTATGTAGCCATGTGTGAAAGTGTGTGTGTGTGTGTGTGTGTGTGTGTGTTGGGTGGAGTGGGGTTGTGTGTGTGAGGTGATTTTAAGTGTATTGGAAGGGTGTGGGGGTGCAGGTGATTGTGTGTGTGTGTGTCCATGACACTATGTGTGTATGGTAGGTCAGGTATTAAGAAAGGTAGGCAGAGATTGTACATTTTTATCAATTAGTGGATGAATGAACGAGTGACTGGACATTGATATATGGTTAGATATCCATATGTGTATTGGCTGTCTTTTAGATTGAATGAATGGATTGGATGAATGGATAGGCTGCTCTTTAAAATAAACAGTTTTTTATATTTTATTTTAAAAGCCCTTCTAGGGACGGGCATTGGAAATTAGCCAAGGCTATAAATGCTATGATGCTATTCTGTTGGGCTTGTATAGTCTACATGATGTGTATCTGTCCCTATCAAATAAACCAAACTGAAACTGAAACCTTGGGGTCATGCTTGATCACACCTTCACATATCATGAACACCTGAAGAGAGTAGCCAACAAACTGAAGTCAAGGGTGAACTTCATCAGGAAGCTTGCAAGCAACAGTTGGGGATTCAAGGCAAACACCCTTCACACTGAAAGTCTAGCCCTAGTCTACTGATCAACAACCTGGGCCAACAGCTGCCATATCAAACAAATTGACACAGTCTTGAAGTCTGCAATGTGTGTGGTCACAGGGACACTGAAATCAACTCCCCTTCTGTGATTCCTTGCATTCTCTCACATCAATCCCCCAACATATGCAGAAAGGAAAGAAAGATGAAGGACATGATTGCCACTGAGGCCAATCTTGACCTTCCCATTCATGATGACCTCAACAACCTGCTGACCATGTGTTTAAAGTCTTGCAAGCCTGTCTGGCTGTCTTTTGAATCTCTGGACAACTTTGGCATCAAGACCGAATGGCACAGGGCATGGGCAGATGCCAGCTCCAACTGGGAACACACCACCATCACAGATCCCACAGTGAAGCCAAACAGTTTCAACCTCTCATGCAAGCAGTGGCAGACATTGAACCATATATGCACCCTCCATGCAAGAACAGGACACTGTCTGCATAAATGGGGGATGGCAGACAGTTCTGCCTGCAACTGTGGCCACAAAGACCAGGCAACTCACTACATTGTGAATGATTGCCATATACGGTGTTTCATTGGGGGATTCAATGAGCTGGACAGAACAACCAATGCTGCCCTTGCCTGGATATCTTCCCTGGATTTGACTTTGTAGATTTTGTAGTTTGTGTACATCAAAAGAAAAAGAAGACTGAAGATATCTGACTTTGCAGACACAGAGACCATACAACTACACAAACACAAAAAGAATGGACTTAGAAAACTTACCAAAATACTTTACAAATTACTTAAAACACCAAAATACTTACAACATTTCATAACACAATAGCCCAAGGCCTTAAAACTAAAATGAAACCAAAAATACTATCATCAAACCTTATATAACTCTGAAAATTAAATCAGTTTAAGGTTACCTAGACCCATTTCCAAATAAATTTGGCACACCCCCACTACAATGGCAATATGCTGAGGTGGTGAAAATGGCCATATGGGTATGCACAGTCATTGAGTATGCACAATCAGAACCTCAAGCAACACAGCCTTAATTAAGTATAATTGGCTTTAATTAATTAATTAATTAATTCTATTTTAAAGCATTTTAAATTTGCTGATTATCATTTATTTGAATGAAAAATATTTAAGGTGAATAGATGAGCAAAGTTTTATCATGGACAATTTGAGGTACAGTTTATAAATTAATTCATAATACAATTTATAATTTTTTTTTCAGTGCACACATCAGAGCATGTTATTAAAAAATGTTGACATTATCTCAAGGAATGACTGGAAGACCAGAACGAAGAATACTGACACACCAGGTGAAATAAGCTGAAACAGATTTAGTGATGTTTGGTAAGTAGAGAAGATAGTGAAAGCAGACTGAGGTAAAGTTTGCCTAGAATTGGAATAGAACCTGTGTTGCCTTGGTGGGAGTGCAACATTTAGTCACTGAACTAGCAGTGGGGTCAGCCACGGCTGTGGCATAGCAGGGTTGAGAAGCAGGCTGCGGAAGGTAGCGTGGCAGTACAGGATCAGCAACCGACAGGCGGAAGTGAATCTTGGCAGTATGGAATGCTCCACTCAGGCTGAATGCGATGATCTGGCAATGTGTAAGACACTTGGGAAATAAACTGAGGACCACAGTTGATTACAATGTCTCAGGGAATTGTATGGAATTTCATTCCAAATGTGTTGAACCAGAAGAGCAGCAGTTTTCTGGGCAGTTGGACAGTTGGGAAGGGCTAGGAAGTGAACCATCAAGTGGAGAAGTGATCAATGATGGTGAGTACTATGGTGTTACCTTGTGAGCAGGGTAGGCCAATGACAAAAGTGTAATATGGGACCATGGATGACCATGAGCAAAGGAAGAAAAACCCACAGGGTGGTCGGTGGGAGGTCTTGTTGCAAGCACACACAGTGCATGCAGATACATATTCCCAGGTGTTGGCATCCATGGTGGGCAACCAGAAGTGTCATTTCATGAGGGACAGAGTATGACTGACTCTTGGGTGGCAAGCAACCTGGGAAGCATAAACCCATTGGAGGACCTGGGAGTGGACTAGGTCTGGCACAAGATGATTGAGGGACTGTTACCTGGACCTGGCTGCTCCCATTGGGTTTCCTTAACCATTGCCTTGATCTCCCAAGTCGCAGCAGCCACAACACAGGACAGAGAAAGAATGGTGTCAGGATGGGATGGAGTCTCTTCAGAAATGAACTGACAAGAGAGAGCATCTGGTTTGACAATCTTGGTACCTGGCCAGTAAGTGATGGTAAAGTTGAAATGTACGAAGAATAGGGCACAATGGACTTGATGGGGATTCAGTCACTTTGCTGATTGTATGCACGCCATGTCTTTATGTTCAGTCAAAATGATAAAGGGTTACTCTGCTCCCTCAAGCCAGTGTCCCTACTCCTCTAATGCAAGTTTCACCATGAGTGTTCAGCAGAAGTAAGCCAGTGAGAACAGTAGGCACAAGGGTGAAGCTTGAGGTCTGGGATGGAACACTGGGAGAAAACTGCTCCCACCCCTGTGTCTGAGGCATCCACCTCCATAATTAACTGGTGGGCAGAGTCAGGTTGAACCAAAATGAGAGCTGAGATGAAAAGTCTCTTTAGCTTGGCAAAGGCAATATCTGCCTCAGGAGTCCAGGTGAATGGGGTCAAGGGAGAGGTGAGTTTAGTGAGGACTGCAACCATTCAGCAGTAATCCCTGATGAAACGCTGATAAAAGTTGGCAAAGTTCAGTTGCTGAAGTTGTTTCAAGGTCATGGGTTTTGGCCACTCTGACACTGCATGGATCTTTTCAAGGTCTGTGCTCACTTGCCTACTCTCAATTCTTCCCAGGAAGCTCAGAGAGGGAACATGGAACTTTTCAGCCTTAGCGAACAGTTTGTTTCCAAGAGTCTCTGAAGTACCAGCCACACATGGAGGGTACAGTATGTCCTTGAGGGCGCTGGGGAAAAAAAGATAAAGATGTCATCCAAGTGCACAAAGATAAAATGATTCAGGAAATCTGTAAGGACATCATTAACTCATACCTGGAAAACAAGCAGGGGCATTAGTCCAGCCAAAAGGCATCACAAGATACTCAAAGTGGCTGAGGGGCATGTTGAAAGCAGTCTTCCCTGCATCATCATCCCGAATCCTGACTAAGTGGTAAACATTGCACAGATCTAGTTTGGTGAAGATAATGGCCACATAGAGAGGTTCAAAAGCAGAGCTGATTAAGGGTATTTGTTCATGATGATGATTGCTTTCAGAAATTGATACAAGAGCAGAAAGACCCATCTTTTTTGGCTACAAAGAAGAACCCAGCACCAAGAGGGAAGGAAGAGGGCCATATTATGCCCATAACGAGGGAGTCACAAATGTAGGCTTCCATGGTTTCCTTCTCTGGATGGGACAGATTATAGAGCTAGCTGATAGGTAATGATGGTTCAGGGAGAAGGTTTATGGTGCAAATCACAATCCGATGTGGGGGGAAGAGAGAGAACCCATTCTGTACTGAAAATCTCACCCAGATCATGATACTCAGCCAGAACAAAGAACAGATCAACAGGAACAACGATAGACAAGGGAGTTGGAGTATCGACAGGAAGTACTCCATAGATTATTTTCACAGTCAACCAGTCAATGTGGGGGTTGTATTGCTGAAGTCAAGAGTGACCAAGCACTAGAAGGGTGTGAGATGAGAGATAAGTAGAAACTTGAGTCGCTTATGATGGTTCCTGGAAAGGACAAGGAGCAGGGATTCTGTGAGGTGCATGACTCAGGCAAAAAGGCATCCATCCAGTGTATTGGCCTCCAGAGGATTCTCCAAAGACTCTTTGGAGATACCCATTGGAAAGGCAAGCCTTTCATCATAAAAGTTTCCCTCAGCCTCAGAATCTACAAGGATTATTAGTGGCAGGGCCTGCTGGTTAAAGCACAGAGTGGATTGGAGATGCATTTTGGATTGAGGGGTGTGAGGGAGAATGGTTTTGCTCAATCAAATTTCCACTGCTATGGGTGAGGAGGGTTGTGAGACAGCTGACAGAGGGCTGTCTCTGACCTGTCTTTTCCCTACAGCACTCACAGAGATGATTATTTAGCCAGGTGGCTAGGGACATCAGGTAGTCCAGGGTGTCTAGTTTGTCTCTTGTCACCAATTTGTCCTTAACTCTATCACTCAAACGAGGGTCCTATCTAGGCCTCTTCAGCATATTGGGCCGATACACAAAGTTACCTTACTGCTACGGCCACAATATTGCTGACATGCCTGTAAAAGTTGCCCCTACACTAATAAAAAGACTTGTTCACCAAGATGTGAAAATAAAAGATTGCTGAAGATAAAAATCTTGGAAATGTGGTCTTTTGTTCAATTTTCTCTTGTTACCCCCACACGGGGGTGATGGCATACCACCATGCGAATGTTCTACATTCAGATATACTCCACTCCCCAACCACATAAGCAGCCAGTGCATTGCTGCCCAAGTAGTTCCGTATGGAAATTGTCACTGATTATGCTAATCCAGTTTACCTCCTTCCTTAAGCTGTGTTCGCAGTAAAGTGTCATTCATGTTAAGAGGCGCTTATGCGCCATGCATGTAATACGTGCCGGTCCCCAGTAATTTTTTTTTTTAATGATGCAACACGGTACATTGAAACTGTTGGCATAATGATCAGTAGGGGAAGGTATGATCTAAGTTAGATGTGGATAGTTACAGTATGTATTGTAATTAAATGGCTGAAGCTGAAAATAAAGCTGACACTTGGTGAACATCAACCGCATATGAGTTAGATCTGGATAGTCATGCATTGTAATTGAATGGCTGAAGATGAAAATAAAGCTGACTCTTGGTGAACATCAACTGGTTGTTTTATTCTTGTTCCATAAATGTCACTAATATAGTTGAATATTAATTATAATAAGCCTTCAATTAAAAACAATCACAGCAATTTTTGGCAAAAAAAATCTTATTCATATTACCAAAAAAGAGTGACTTTCAGGGAAGCCTGCAAGTGGCAGAAAATGCACTAGAATGCACCTCCAAGCATATAGAACCTGTGAGCTTTCAGGGGCCTAAGGTGGCTCACAAACCCCTGGCCATTATGACTGGTGCTACCATGCTGATATTTTGGTCTAGTTAGAACCCTGCAGACTGTTCAGGAAGGTCCCCTGGAGTGACTGCTTACACCACCTTGAATCCACGCCCAGAATCCTGAATTCCACTGAATACTCAGCTATGCTGCAGATCCCTTGGTGGAGAACAAGTAGACATTTGGCAGCATCTCTCCATCTAAACAGGATGAGCCTTTTTCGCCTCAGCAACAAAGCTGGAGAGAGAAGAACAAATTGTGGGTTGGTTTTCCCACACTACAGTAGCCCATAATAGCACATTTCCTCTTAGAAAACCCATGATATAAACTAATCTTGAACTTATGTGAGGAGTAAGTTCACAAATTGTTAGCCAGTGGTGCAGCAAGGCAGGGCTGGGAAGTAGATGGCAGGAGGTAGCGTGGATCACGGCAGGTGGAAATGAAGTGCCCCACCCATGTTGAATGCAACAATCGGGTGATGTGTATAAGGAAAGCCGGGGTCTTTACACTGCAAAGGAAATGATGAACAAGTGTCCCACCATCAGGAAGCCTGGGAGAACAAAAGGGAAGCCACACCCATGACACCATTGCACACACGTGCGCGCGCACACACACACACATGAAAAAGGATGACAGAAGAGGCAAAAGCACATACAAAAATACAAGAGATATGGGTAGGATCATGACAGATTGCAGAGGGCCTTTTGAAGGAGGTGACAGAGTAATGGAGTGCTGTGTGTTTTATTCCTCTTACAGTCATGTGAAAAAGAAAGGACGCCCTCTTCCAAGTCTAGGTTTTAAGTGTCAGGACCTAATAAAAAATCATCTGGTCCTTACCAGGTCTTAAAATTAGGCAAATACAACTTCAGATGACCAATAACGCATGCCATATTCACCCTATCATTATTTATTTAACATAAAGTAAGCCAAAAATGCAGTAGCAGTGTGTGAAAAATTAAGTACACCCTTATTGTTTCCATAGAGATTATGAAGGCAATTAGCAGCCAGGTGTTGCTGATCAAATTAATTTGATTAATTGATCATCAGCAAGTGTGGCCATCTCTTAAAAAGTAGGAGTTTTGGCAGTTTGCTGGTCTGGAGCACTCAGACGCATGTTAACACAATGCCAAGGAGGAAAAACATCAGCAATGGTCTTAGAGAAGCAATTGTTGCTGCACATCAGTCTGGGAAGGGTTATAAGGCCATTTCCAAACAATTTGAAATCCATCATTCTACTGTGAAAAAGATTATTCAGAAGTAGAAAACATTAAAGACAGTTGCCAATCTTGCCAGGAGTGGAGGTCTCAGCAAATGTACTCCAAGGTCAGACCATGCAATGCTCAGAGAAATTGCAAAAAAAAAAAAACACGAACTACATCTAGCACCCTACAGGCCACAGTTAGCATGTTAAATGTTAAAGTTCATGACAGTACAATTAGAAAAAGACTGCACAAGTATGGTTTGTTTGGAAGGGTTGCCAGAAGAAAGCATCTTCTATCTAGAAAGAACATGGCAGCATGGCTTAGGTTTGCAAAGATGCATTTGAACAAGCCACAAACCTTCTGGAACAATGTCCTTTGGATAGATGAGACCAAATTGGAAATGTTTGTCCATAATGCACACCACCATGTTTGGCAAAAACCAAACACAACATATCAGCACAAACATTCATACCAACCATTAAGCACAGTGGTGAAGGGGTGATGATTTGGGCTTGTTTTGCAGGCACAGGGCCTGAGCACCTTGCAGTCATTGAGTCAACCATGAACTCCTCTGTATACCAAAGTATTCTAGAGGCAAATGTGAGGCCATCTATCCAACAGCTAAAGCTTGGCCACAACTGGATCATGCAACAAGACAATGATGCCAAGCACAGCAGAAAATCTACAACAGAATGGCTGAAAAATAAAAGAATCAAGGTGTTGGAATGGCCAAGTCAAAGTTCAGACCTCAACCCAATTGAAATGCTGTGGTGGGACCTTCAAAGAGCTGTGCATAAACAAATGCCCTCAAACATGAATGAACTGAAGCAATGTTGTAAAGAAGAGTGGGCCAAAATTGCTCCACAATGATGTGAGAGACTGATAAAATCATACAGAAAAAGATTGATTCAAGATTGCTGCAAAAGGTGGTTCGACTAGCTATTGAATCATGTGGTGTACTTACCGTAAATCCTCTAATAGTGGCCTGTATTCCATTACTGGCCGGGACTCTAATATTGGCCGGTCTCGCTGTCGGCG
>JAODJS010000024.1:26886640-26900582 GCA_027576325.1 Sciades assimilis | reverse complement strand
GACAACATGTCTAATTCACCCCAGAAGTCACGGAAACAGGGCTTAATGTCCAAAATAGCGAACCTACCCTTTAACTATTCACAGTAACAGACATTTTCAGTAAGGGTGTCCAAACTTTCGCATGCCACTGTATACTATACATACATACAAACATACCGATCAGCCATAAAATTAAAAACCACTGACAGGTAAAGTGAATTCGATTGAATATGTTGTTACAACGGCACTTGTCAATGGGTGGGATATATTAGGTAGCAAGAAAACAATCAGTTCTCAATGTTAATGTGTTGGAAGCAGGACAAAATGGACAAGCGTAAGGATCTGAATGACTTTGACAAGGGCCAAATTGTGATGGTTAGATGACTGGGTCTGAGCATCGCCAAAATGGCACATCTTGTGGTGTGTTCCTGGTATGCAGTGGTTTGTACCTACTAAAAGCAGTCCAAGGAAGGACAACCAGTGACAGAGTCATGGGTGTCAAAGGCTCACTGATTTGCATGGGGCACAAAAGCTAGCCCATATGGTCCAATTCCAGAGAAGAGCTACTGTAGCACAAACTGCTGAAAATGATACTGCTGGCTAAAACAGGTAGGTGTCAGCATTAACTTTTTCAACAGTTTGTGCTTGTTCCTGCTTCCAACACATCAACTTCGACTGAACTGGCTGATCTCTTGCTGCCTAATATTTATTCCACTACTTGACAGGTGCCACTTTAATGAGATAATCAATAGATGATCAATATTATTCACTTCACCTTTCAGTGGTCATAAGGTTATGGCTGATTGGTGTGTGTCTGTATATATATATATATATATATATATATATATATAATCAATAAATCCACTAACCCCTTGTTGACTAGACACTGCTGGAGCTTTGTTATTAGAACCAAAAATAGATATACAGAAAAGAATGTATTTTCACCATTAAGTGGATATATGATTTTGTGGGGCTGTTTTTCCTCCAAAGGACTTGGAAACCTAATTATTTATTCATTACTTCATAGGCCATATAAAGTGTCACTAGACTTTAAATGAAAATCTAGCTGCTTCCAGCTAGAACCTACAACAGGGTTGTGGTTGGCTCTTCTACAGTTGTTGGACTAATAACAATACAACATACAGATTGCATTACTTTTGATATGGCTAATTCACTGACTTACAGCCCACTGTAAATCTGTAGTGTGAGCTTAAAAATTCGACAAGAGAGGAAGTAGGATCCTGAAGGATTTAGGAAGATTCTGTGTTATGGAGAGGTCTTCAGTGTTAATAATTGTGACACGTGGTTTTGTTAAAATAAATACAGTACAAGTGTTCTTTTCCTATTTTCTTAGAATGCATTTATTTTAATTATATATTCTGTGTATGTATTGCCATCCAAAATTGTCTGCATACTACTTAAATGAGCAGAAATTATTCCATAAATTCAATGAGAAACTATTTTCCTTTGTTATAAAAATATTTTATTGCAATTAAAACTTCAATACCAATTGTCTTTCTTGAAAAATACATATTACTATTTTTTTCTCCCATATGCCAAGATCACTGTTGTTGACTTTTCTTATTTCCCTGGAGTATAAATATGAGGTCATATTGAATAAATAAATTCCATTTGTCATACATGACTATGGGGAAAGAGAACAAAACAGTTGAAACAAAAGGTATTTCTGACTTATTTTGAAAATGTAGTGGATATTAAGTTAATGGATTTAAACACACACACACACACAGTTCAAACATCATTAGGAATGGCCTGGGTTATAATTGCAAAGCTTTAGACTAGAACAATTGGACGTTTGTTTGAAATCGGACCCATGAGCCTGCTGGAGTAAGTAGGAAGAATTATGTCAAAATTGTGTATTGTATTTCTTTTTTTTTTTCAGTGTCAAATTTTACTAATGGAAATATTTGCTCAAAAGAAACCACAAAATTCAACATCACCATGCTCAATTCATTTTTTTTATTTGAATTGTTGTGGTCAGGTAAATCAAAATTTTGCTGAGGCGCACCATCAGACATACAAGGAAAACTCACTGAGTTATAGTAGTGGATCACTGATGCTGTGTGGCTTGTGGTCAAGGGGCTGTTGGGTTTGAATTTACCATGAGATTGATTGTACCAAGTTGCTCCAGGAGGTTCAAATGTAACCACGGATATAGGTTTTAACAAGATTATGCCCTAAGCAAACATGCACATTCATACAGAAATGGCTATAGGAACAAAAATTTGGTGTTTACAATGGCTTTCTCAAACCCTAAAATCTGTGCTATGAATATTAACTTATAAGTGATTTTGCATGTTTATATTGACGCATTTAAAACATCACGACAATATCAGGATAACTGCAGACTTCAAGCCTTCAGCTGAGTAGTATGAGCTCATTAAGATGCAGTATGCTGCAGATAGCTCATCTCACTATCAGAACACCTAAGCAGCCTCTGAAGCCTGGAGGCCAAACATGTGACAATATGCACTTACCACTGTAATTCAGCCTGTCTTGAGGGTACAGTGAAACGTCTGAAGTGAAAACTCTGTGGTGGATGAGAAGGTGCTTTTACCCTTTGGCCTTCAAAGGATTAAGCTGCTCAGGTGTTGTTTTTAAATAGTTTAGAATTAGCTTACATGGAAACCTCAACTCTTTCTTTGATGCTAACATCTTGGGAAGAAGAAAAACAATGTGAATTGCCAGATAAAGAAAGACAAAAGGTCACTTTTGATGGACATTATATTTATTATTAATGCATTCAAGCTTAGAAATCCCTTTTGTTTGCTTCTGTAGTAAGAGAAATATGCATGCAGTTGCTTTGAGCTTTACACCCCCTCGCTGTCTGGTTTTGCTTACAACACCTCTTCAGAGCATGCTCATGAACTTGGCTCAGACCTGCAGGGTATGCAGCTGTGAGAGACTTCCATCCAGCTGTTGCTCTCTGCAGTCCCACAGATTAATTCTTCCATATTATAGACAGGGTAACATAAGCTATAATCGAATCAAAACAATAGCATGTAATAACATGTGGTTTGTCCACAACAGTACTGTTAACCCAAAGAATGCAGCACTTCAGCCGTTGCTGATTTGTATTGTAAATTACATAAAGGAGGTTTGTTTTTGAATATTCTGTGGCTAGTCTTTGCCTGAAGTATGACTTCGGGAAGGAGTTCTTCAGTAACCGCTTTCTCCTTTTCAGGGTTGTGGTGGATCCTGGGTCTATCCCAGAAACACTGGGCACAAGACAGGAGAATTTCACCCCAGATGGAATTCCAGGGTACCATGCACACACACCTCCAAACAAGCTTTTACACCTAGGGGTGATTTAGCATAGTTACTCCATTAGACCATCTGCCTGTTTTTGGACAGTGGAAGGAAACCAGAGAACCTGGAGGAAACTTGCGTGAACACAGGGAGATCATGTGAAACTCTGCACAGTTGTTAACCCAAGCTTACGATCAAACCAGGTACCCTGGAGCGATGAGGCAGCAACACTACCCACTGCACCACTGCCCAAGATTGAGGTGTAAATTCATCCACCTCGTGCTATTACAATTACTTACAATAGTTGTGATCCATCCATTGTACCTCATACTACTGTACTTCTTTTGCTTGTCTTCATACATCATAGAATTAACCTGAGATACAGTTAAAGCCCCAGCCAATCTGTGCTACCTAGAAGCCTTATAGCATGACATCCCTATAGTAGATCGAAGGTGCAAAGTGAGACTCGCTCTACCAGTTAATGAAGGTTGTTTTTTGTGATGCCTTTGGGAAGCAAAGGCGTGCATGGGAATGATGCATGGACCGCAAAAAAAAAACTGTGTTTCCATGGAAACCACTGAATGTCGAACACCATGACTATAAATGGCTGCATAGGAATAATCTTCAATGCTAGTGGAGGAGCCATGGGGTTTTCCTTTCTGTCATCAGTATGCTGTGAAGGAGGAACTATGCACTTTTCTGTCTTTATATCTTCTGCAAATAGAACAAGGTCTTTTTAATGGAGGCTTTACTGACATGAAATAATCTTACAGCTGCAAACAAGACATGGTTACATGGGTATTAAAATGCTCTTTTAAAAATTGATCATAAGGTCAGCTCAGAACTTATAAGTAGTCAAACTGCACAGGGTTATATCAAAGGCTCAAATGTTCCTAGATGAAAATGTTAATTGTGTCACTCATAGTGACTTTTTACAGAGTCGCTATCTTGCACTACATCACAGAGTTATTCATTCATCCAAAGGATATGTGGCATGAGATCTGACCATCAAACTTTATGGCCAGCTAATAGGCATGAGAAGGGCATTAAACAGTGAAAAAGTGACTGTGAAATTGTTTAAGTATTTTCTTCTTGTGTTACTGGCTTGTGTTACTGCAACTGCTAAACTTTTGATTCGGAAAACAGATTAAAAAAAATAAGGAATGTTATTCTAAGAGATTTTAGTTCAGCAAGCCAATGTAACCAAGTGGAGTGGTTGGTATGTTGTGTATAGAATTTGATATATGGCTGTTCAAGTAATTACAGTATACAAACAGATTTGATGTTACTCACAACATCAGATGGTAATAATAAAACACAAAAATAAAGAAATAAAATGGTTACTTAGTCTGCTTTATAAATTGTCAGATAATGACTTTCCTGGGTAATTCTTATAGGTAAATAAACTCATTGTAAATCAGCTCTGAGTTCCTTCCCAGAGTAACATCGGTCTGTAACCTAACTACAGCATGTTGATCTTGTGTCTTCTGCTGTCCAAATACATCAGTCAAGTTGTTGTTCTGCTTCACTGTGGCTCTATGCCCAGTGGGTGTTAGATTGTACTGCTTGTGATTAGTCCACTTTACTACAGCATACTGTTAGAACTTTAAATGCTGCCTATTGTCCTGTGTATTTATTTCTGTATACTTGAGATATTTGTGTCACTGAATGAAAACTGTTGGAAAGTACCCTAAATGTGTGAGTGCGAGTAAAAAGGGGAAAAAAAGTTTAGACTGCTCTTCTTTTTTTTTTTTTTTAAATACAGTTAAATTTGAATTTAATTTAATTATGTGTGAAAGTACTGTAGGATCACTGATCACTTTTTGAAAGTAAATATTGAACGTGACCTGAAGAAATAATTTGGAAAATCAGGAAAGGTTTCTTGTAGAAGTTCACATGCAGTCAACAGTCTTTACTAGCTCCATTATCTGTGGATAAAACCAGTGTCCAGACCCCAGAGAGTAGAGGGAACTCATTTCCATGTTAATACCCTCTTCGGGAGTGCAACGCTTCAGCTCTTTGGAAAGTATTAGCTCGAAGGCCTACTGATAAACAAGACATGCAAATAAATTAATCGTTATACTGATGCATGGGCTATTAATAGTTTGTAAAATCCCACGTGCCTGTTTTAATTCCAATTTCTCCCATTCTATAAACCTACTGTACATAGTACATACTATAGGTTCTACATGGAGTTAAGCGTGGTGTTGCAGCATCTTTATAATGCATGAATTAAATCAGTAATTATAAAGTAGTACCGTGATTATAGAAATAGCTTCATGCAGACCTCTCAGCAATAATAAGGATTGAAAGGAAAACTCGCATCACAACCAACAGCACTAAACCCTGGCTCAGACAAATGTGAAAGTGAAAAACGTTTCTTTGAAGTATTTAAGGAAGAAGTTCTGTTAGCATTAGCTATGAATTTCGGTTGGATGCTATAAGGCGGTTCACCATCACTGGAAGTCGGCTTATGTCTGGGCCTCATGCAAGAGTCGGCTGTGAAGGAAAGTGGCTTTCTGGGAGGCTTTAACATAACACAAACTGAATTCAGCTGATATATAGGCCTGTATAAAAGATCTCACATTTCTTCTTTATACTACGATTATAATATATAGCCCAGTATTTCTGGGGGTTTTTTTCTTTCTTTTTTTTTTGTGTGTAGGCCTACTGCATGAATAGTAATGCTCAAATTAAAATTCTGATCAAGTATTTATTTATTTGTTTGTAGATAGATAGATAGATAGATAGATAGATAGATAGATAGATAGATATATAGATAGAGAGATAGATAGATAGATAGATACGGGGTTTTGTTGTTGTTGTTGTTGTTGTTGTTGTTGTTTCCAAACTGAATCTAAAGCAAGATCTAATTTTCTTCTCGTGAGTACTTGTGAGCAGAGTTCAGTGATCGTCCCCAGCTCCTGATTGAATTACTCGTATAGTGTGGCTTCGACACTCACCCGCTGTCGAAGGTTTAATAGGCTATAAAATTTAATTGCTAAACTCTTGAACGCTACAACTCTTAGACAGGGTGCTGCCAGTGTTTTCTAATACAGTGAGTTTGTTTTCTCGACCATACATCACCAAGGACATACATCTCTTTCGTTACGTGTGTGTGTGTGTGTGTGTGTGTGTGTGTGTGTGTGTGTGTGTGTGTGTGTGTTATTATTTTTTTTTTTTTTTTGATGAATATTTATATATAATGTAATATAATATGCAACAGTTAAGGCTGATGGCTGATATAATTGTCGTTAAGAACAACTTTATTTTGTTCATGTTAAACTACGCAGCCAATGCGGTGGTTATTTACAATAAGCTTGCATTTGCGTTTGCATTTGCTCCAGAGAGCTTATATTTGCATGTACAATTAAATATGTTATTTATATTTATGGAAATACAGAAATTATGGGGTCTACCGAAATAAAATATATTTAGGCTTTAAAAAAAAAAAAGTTTTTTTTTTAATCGCACTAGACTGAATATCATGCTATCCTAAAACATTTGGCCTAATTACATTTTATTTATTTCACATTATCATTGTTTCTTTTTCTTTTTTTTTCCTCCTGTTTGATGGCATTTTGGCGCGGAGCAAAGTATTGCAAACAAAAAAACTCATATGGTGCAAATTTATGCAAAACACAGCGGCCTTGCTTTATCTTCAACAATGTAAAAATTTTATTTTAGGAAAATATGGCACACTGCCGTAAAGATTATACAAAAATAAAACGAAAAAATATCACTTTTTTTTGCGTTGTAAACACAAACAATCATTCAATCACTCATGAAACTTAACCCTTCGCAGGCTAAAAGTCTCGGCCTAATTTTCAAACGTTATAATTAAAACAGACTGACCATCCGTCTGGGTAGAGAAAGATAACGGGGCTTCGTTGTGCTCAAAGCCTGTTAGTAGTTCAAGTGTTGTAAGTCGATCGTCGTGAGCGTCTCCGAGAAGAAATCAAACGAGTCCGTGCCTAAAGCCATTGGGCTGTCTACCGTCTCAGACACACTCGGAGAGATGGCATCTGAGAGATGCAGGCAGGAATCTGTGGTGAAAGCGTGAAAGTCGTGCATGGGGCCGTCCAGGCCTGGTGGAGTGCTATTGTCCCGAGCAGCTGCGCTGTCCACAGCCATTGTGGAGGCGCACACGGGAACAGTGGGTGACGGGTTGGTAAAATGTTTCAGATTTTTGTCATTACTGTTCAGGGGTGAAACAGTAGAGCTCGGCGACTCTCCATTGTGTCCATTCTGTGTCGTGTTCTGCTGGAACGCGTAACTCTCGTTTTCCAAGAGAGCCCCGGAAACGGCGTTGGTTCCCGATTGCTCGTAAAAAACCTTGCCATGGGCGGTGTTCTCCTCCAGGCTCACAGCTCTAGTCTCGCCGTTCTGGTTCTCCTTACACTGCGTCTGGCGCTTATGCTTCATGCGCCGGTTCTGAAACCACACTTTTACTTGCCTTTCCGTGAGATCCAGCAGCGCGGCGATCTCCACCCTCCGTGGTCGGCACAGGTACTTGTTGAAGTGGAACTCCTTCTCGAGCTCCAGGAGCTGTGTGTTGGTGTAGGCCGTCCTCAGCCTGCGTGTGCCGCCGCCGCCACCTCCGCCACCGTCAGAAACCTCCGGCGAACCTGCACGTGCATTGCAACGTTATATATTATCAATATGCCACTAATTACCGCACGTCCTTTGTTAACAACGCGCTCTAGGGGCTATACAGCTGACCTCACAAAACTTGTCCAATATATTGCGGTTCGCGAGGGGCATAAATCGTCGGTGGGAATGAAGCCACGGCACGAGAATAATTTGTGTTCTCGGCCCCGGTGCCAGAAGCAGTGTGTGTGTGTGTGTGTGTGTGTGTGTGCGGACGAGCCCGCGAGAAGATTAATGAACACGCCAGCTGCCGACTTGAGTAATACCAATCTATCACTCTTCATTACTGTCAAATATTAAAATTCACGCCCTGCGCTACAAGTAGCGCACACAGAGTTTAGGAGTTGTGCAAAAACACCCTCCCTAGCAAATAATTTGTAATGCTTTGACATATTAAATATTGCACACAGTTCAGACACACCAGGACGAGAGCAAGTTTGACCGACTTTTGCCCATAATTCTTTAAAATTTACTTAAACATGTCCAAAACTTGATGTAAAATTGAAAGTGTTAGAATGAGATTTACATATTTTTTTTTACCTTCAGGAGAGAAGTAGAGTGGTGCAGGGTCGGTCGTGGCTGCAGCTGAGGTCTGGTTTTTCTTTGAAGCTTTTTTCTCCTTCATCCACGGGTACTCCGGGGGTAACGAGGCGGCGGGCAGCGGGCACACACCGTTCGGGTTCTGCTTGGGGCGGCTGTGGCGCGGGTGGCTGCCCGGATTCAGCCTGGGAATGGTCTGCTCGAAAGGAGGAGGAATCAGTGTCGAGCGTGAAAGCGTCGAGCTCTTGATTGATGAACTTTGAAATGCATCAGTGACAGGGGGAAAAGATGTCAGGCACTCAGCGAGCGACGGCTGACTATTGATAAAGCCCGTCTCTCGCTCGAATTCGTAATTCATCTCCTCCGAGTCTTAAAGGAATTCTCCGCGCACAGATTTGGGACTTAAGAAGAAATAATGAAATATTGTGCCTGGGTTAAAAAAAAAATCACTATTTTTCTGATTACGGCCGTATGGGGACCGCGATACCATTAAACTGCTTTCATGGAGACAAGGTTGAAATTGGACCGTATTGCTTGTCACATGATTACCTCTGTCCAATGACAATTTGGGGTTTAATCAAAAGGAGCCACTGTCCGCGTGATTGATCGAGAAAAGTCGAAGAGGAACGCCTCATTCTCAGGGACGGGCTAGTTTATTTGCGCATTTTGTGAAGTTTGTCTATACATGCTTGCTAGGTTATATATATATATATATATATATATATATATATATATGAAATAGAAAATGCTCGCCGCCTACTTTCTTCGACGGAGCCTATTTTTCCTCCTCAAATTGGATTGTGAGCCACACCACATTTAAAAAAAAAAAAACTAACCACATAAGATCCACCAACCGTCATGCTCAAAAGAAACCCATTAATCTTGCGACCGAGTTTTACCACCAACTTTTGTCAGACGACGCGCGTTCCCCCCAAATACACGCATGCGTAAAAACCCTTGCACGCGCACTCCTGTGCGCGCGTTCACAAAGGCGAGCTGACTTTCAGTCTGCAGTTCACGCGCACAGGGGCGTGCAAGCGCGTTCACGAAGGTGTTACACATGCATTTACATATGTATTGTTCCAGCTTTATGATTTTAAAGTCATACAATTCAATGATTCATTTGTATAATAAAACTTTTGTCTGTGTAGCCTAATTAGGCACTTTTATTATCGCGGTGCCAGAATGGTCTGAGTTATGCAGCCTGTCTTAATAAGATTTTTATGATCAAGATTTAAAAATCATTTTTTGCATTGCATTTTAACGCAAAATACAAAGTGTCCTAATCCCTACAAGTTTGTGCCACGTAATCTGTTTGCAATTATGAAGGTGTATGTTGTTGTTGTTGTTGTTGTTGTTGTTGTTGCCTTAACTGACCTCACAGTGACATTGAGGATTTGAATAAGGCTCAAAGGATGCTTGATCTGGATGACACGTGTTAAATAAAGGCTATGAATTCAAAAATAAACGCATAAATATGTAACTCGGAATGTTCAGAATGTGAGTTTTTACCTATGCTGTCTTCAGCTGTAAGTGGCAGTGAGCCACGAGCTCCTTATTGCTTATATTCCAAACAAAGAGCCCTGGAAGCCTGCGCGCTATCAATCTTGCTCGCCAAAAGGTCTGACAGCTTCGTGCCCTAAGAAACACATTTAAACCATCTAGCCCTCTCTTAGATCATATGTGCTCAGGAAGAAGGAAACAGCATAGGGATCGGGATGCAGTCTTTCTCTTGTACATTCGTTCATAAAATTTTGATCTAAAAATGGATTGATCTTAATTATAATTTCACACCGGATATGCCCGGGAACGACATTTGCTTATTTGTGGACCAAATATTCGTTTGCTGTTGGAAGAGACAGGATGGGGAAAACGATTTGTAAATGGATAGATTTTACCAAAGACAGTGAGAAGAAAAAAAGGATTTTTTTTTTAAACTGCAATTACAGTGGACGTATTGTGTGGGAAAGAAGTGGGTGTTGGCATTCTTCAAAAAATCCCCACTCCTTCCTACACATTTTCTACCAAGGGGCAAAGCTGGTGTGCTTTCTCACGATATGAGTAATAACACTACAAAATGGACACAGCTACATTTACTCCATATAACCTTCATGTTCACTAACCATTAACAGATTGTTTCAGGAATGTGTATTTGATTTCAATTTTCAACTCTAGTAAATATTTTGTTGTTGTTGTTGTTGTTGTTGTTGTTGTTGTTGTTGTTGTTGTTGTTGTTGTTGTAGCGCCTAAATTGTGTATCTAATAGAGATTTTCGTTCATATTACTCTGTGTAATTTATATGTTGTGTTTTATGTATGTAGTATGAACATTGAAATTGTATTGCATGAATTCCAGATAGCAGGCTTCTGCTCACTGTATTTAGAATGGAAATGTTTTGGAAGTATACATTTAGCTACATCCTTCTTCTATTATTATTATTATTATTATTATTATTATTATTATTATTATTATTATTATTAAATATTAATCGTTATATACAAATATGCAACGTCCAAATAGCCTATATTAAAGTCCCTATTTTAAATCAGTCGGACTGTGATAATAAATTATTAATTATAGTCGAAGGGTTTCCCCTCTTTTTTTATCGTTTATATTTTCATGCATCCATTTCTCAAAAATAAAATTATTTGGGGGTTTTTTTTCCCCATTGAGATGTTAAATAAACAGCTTTATGCTTATTCTTAGCGATAAGCTTATTCGCCTTTCTCTTTAATAAAGGTTTGCAATCTCTTTGTGAATGATATCTGGCACGGTGTTGAGGCTCGCTCACCGTCTGTTAGACATAACAGTCAATGCTGATCCTAGACATTTACAAAGTCCTTCAAAATGAAAAGGGAAAACTTCGTCATCCAGCAAAACAACGGATCGAATAATGTTTTATAAAACATCTTGAATTTACTCCTTAAATAGCCTTAATTATTGTTCAATACGGCAGTTATTATTATTATTATTATTATTATTATTATTATTATTATTATTATTATTATTATTGTTGTTGTTGTTGTTGTTGTTGTTACTGATCACTGTTAAAATCGCTGTAGCCAATCACAGCTATATTCTGTTCACCACATCTGCGCCTCTAGAAAATAACCAAAGGTAGCCTACAAAAAATAATTATTAATAAGTATTACCCATGAGAATATTTTATTTGGTTTCATACGGTTGCTGTAATCTATCCAAAAAAACATTTCCCAGCTGGAAAAACACCACCAAGGTAAAACCACTAAAATTAATGCAGAAGCGCCTGGTACATATTCTACAACTTCATCTTAATATTCAGTTTTGTTTTTCTTCTTTATTCTTTAATGTATTTCAATGCAATTCTATATTATTATTGTTGTTGTTTACTTCTTCCTCAGTGTGGATGCGGTGTAATGAGTGCGACTGAGGCGTATATGGGCTGTTTATAGTGTTTGCAGAGGCAGCGCTCGACAGTAGGGCTTGATGGATGACCCTCAGCCCACTCACACTCACTCACACACACACACACACACACACACAAGGCTGTAAATGAGATCCATACCACCATTGTTCCTGTGGAGGTGTCTGCCGTTTCCGGCAATATAGACCATAATAGGTTTTTACAGATTATGACGTTGTAAAATAGCCCTTTTCTCCAGCAGGGCTGCATAATATAAACTAAATACGTATTATATCGTGATCAAATCGTTGCGGTACGTTGTGCCTTGTTATTTATATCGTATTTGGTATTACCTGATTAAATATTGTCCTGTATTATTTTTAACATTCTTGTCTGTATTTGTTGTCATGTGACACGTGAATCTCTCTCTCTTCCTATATGTGTGTGTGTGTGTGTGTGTGTGTGTGTGTGTGTGTGTGTGTTGCATGTTATATAAGACTTTATATAACATGCAACATCTAAGTTATATGTTAGTATTTAATGGCATGCGCCTGAGAACCTTAAACTAGAATGCTGCCATTAGAAAATGAAATACCAAATCACAATTCTGGCTTTTTCAAGAATAGGGAAGAAATAAACTCGTAGCCAAAATTTAATCATGTGCAGGCAAACGGACAATTATCAAAAATGAATTTCAGAACGAAAGTGTATGAACTGGGTCCTTGTTGTATTTTTCATTAGCCAAATTTCATACCGTTTTGCTGTGGGCCTTTTTCATTTGTTCACACGCTTACATCTCTGCTGACGTTGATGTTCTTCATACTTCGTGAAAGAACGCATTATAGATCTGTGTTTGGAGATCGAGGTTTTTAACAACCCGATACTCATCATTTGGGCTTCACAGTATGGACAAAATACTACCATATAGGATACTGTAGTGCGTGTATATATATAGGCATGCCTTGTATGTACACGCATTAAAATATATATTAAAGCCACTTTTGACTAATACTTGCTATGACACCATTAGAGACTTGTCTTCATTATTTTAACTAAACATTCCTCATATTACTCACAGCATACTGGCTTACAATGCCCACAATAATAGTGGCTAGAGCATGCGGCTTTTTGAATTATGAAGAGAGTAAAAAGCCAGTGTTAGGCTATTCATTATTAATAGAAAACGATACTCATAATGTTATCTAATCGTTCAGTAAACGTGACCAAAACATGGCCATGGCTCAGTAGAATGTGATGTTGAGACCATGTCACTGAGCCCCTACTGAAACCAGGTGCTGATCCACACAACCAACACTTGAACATCTTGCACCAGAGCGCAGCGAAAAAGACCCTGCTTGTCTGGAACTGACCTCGAGTTTGATGTATTGCGGGTCGTAGGGTCAGGAAAGAGCACTGAAAACTACCCCTCACGGAAGTCTCATGGATGCTGGAAGGCTTTTAAATGTACGCTCCTTTGTAAGGTTTGACTTGGAAACATGTGACTTGCATAGTTGTAGCGTTTTATTTAATACTGAAGTAGAATAATAGCTACAATCAAATACTAGTTTAATTCTAAGAATACAGGTATGTCAGCAAATCCTTATAACTTACTAAATAAACGTGTAGCCTATATAGGGCAAACAAGATTGCACTAGCTTATTCCTTGTCATAAAACAAGACATTGCGATCATGTCCACTATTAACGTGCTGTAATGCAGTACTAATTTGTTTCCATAGAAATTCATTTCCATAGGGAACCATGCTGTAAGATTTGCGGAAGCTGAGCCCAAACGGAAGGTTGTGAATCTAAAATGAAAAGCTCAACACTGCCTCTAGCGGTAGTTACGGAGATATATGACGCCTCAGTTCTGCACAAGATCCCCCCCCCCCCCCAAGGCTATTTTTTTTTATATGAAGGTATTTCTGGGAACTCTTTTGCACGAATATGGGTCTAGAGGGTTTTTTAATTCTACTGTCTATGAACAATGATGACATAGGGCTAAATGAAACCACTTTAGAGCTTTAATAAATGAGTCACCACGTGAACATCTCATCTCATTATCTCTAGCCGCTTTATCCTGTTCTACAGGGTCGCAGGCAAGCCGGAGCCTATCCCAGCTG
>JAODJS010000024.1:25003235-25013812 GCA_027576325.1 Sciades assimilis | reverse complement strand
ATCTGCTTCTCCGTCCACATGGCGCCGGGCTATCCGGCGTTTTAAGATTTATACACACTGGGATGCGCTTAAAAAAAAAAAACCTTTTTCACAAGAAAAACGGACTCGTCTGGACGCGAGGCTGAAACGATAAAGTTTTTATGCGAACCCATCAAAATCGTACTCATGTGGACGGGGCCTGAAGTAGAAGACCTTGAATGGCCTGAACACCAACTTCAATCTCATTGAACACATTTTGGATAAACTGAAACTTGACATCAATGTCCGAGTTCAATAATGCTGTAGTGTCTGACAGCTACGCTCCAAAATCTACTGCAGTGCCTTCTCCAAAGTGTGAAGGTTCTTATAAAAGAAAAGGGCGGCAAAGAGGAGGGGGGTAATGGGGGTCTGGAATCAACTCCATGTTAATGCTCATGCTTTTGGAAAGGAAATCTGCATGATTTATGCATTGTACAGGTGCTATA
This sequence comes from Sciades assimilis, assembly GCA_027576325.1. Lineage (NCBI taxonomy): Eukaryota > Metazoa > Chordata > Actinopteri > Siluriformes > Ariidae > Sciades > Sciades assimilis. Next base: position 25,013,348 of record JAODJS010000024.1, on the reverse strand, counting down.
TGAATGGCTAACAAAGTGGATGGCAAATGTATGCAAGAAGTAATGTCTTCATTGCTCACTACAGTCATGAACACCACACACACTACAGTGTCAATGTCACCGCTGTAGAACAACCCAATTAATATCTGCCGAGTAGTGTTTTTGTGGTGTTCATTTTGTCATCCTTCTCTCTGGAAAATAGTTCTTTCTATGGTTAAAGGGCATATCCTGGACCAATTTCGTGTGTTTTTTTATATGAAAGTATGTCCCTTTACACACTCATCCAGAAGGGTTATTTTATGTAAGGCCATCTGTGTACAGCAGAAAAAAATAAAATAACAAAACGCGTCTGGAAAAATCCCAAGGGAGTCTGAAGCCAGATTCGTGATGTCATGTGCGGATCCGCCAGCAGGCTGTGAGAGCTTGCATGGATTCAGTGCACAGTCTGTGTAGACCAAGTTTAGTAGCTGGCGATGTTGCATTGAAATATGGAATTGTCGCCTGAGCTTCTAAATCCATGGATTCATGTATCAATGCTTATCTATCTATTGTTATATAAATCATATTTTTTCTAATTACTATTATGTATTTATTTATTTCTTCATTTAGAAGAGTATTGGCTACTGTAGGAGAACGATTTCATAAGCTACACAAATGGAATCGGCTAAGCAGGGTTGTATATACATTTAATGTGTTTGACAGGTCCCAAGATCTCAAGCCCTGACACGCATATCCCTTGATACATGTGAAGTAAAATGTAAAGAAAATGTGACCTTGTGTGCTGTGTGAGATGACTGCCTCTCTAGTAGCTCTGTAATTTTAGCTCTTTAAAGTTCTTTTCCACGTTTTTACCTTTCTGCTCTTCTTACGAAGACGGTGTGTTTTTCTTCATATCCGATGGATATTTTTAACTTTGACACGCAACCAGGAGCCAGTTCTCACTTATTCGATAGAGGAGCTGCTGGCCCTGAAAATAACGGGACGAGCCAGGACACGACACCCCCTCCTGGCCAAGCTGAGGAGGAAACCCAGGGGCCGCAAAGCTGGAGCTAAGCTAAAGGCTAGGCTAGTGGACTACCGGTGGCATTACAAACCATCCATTCCCTCCATTATCATGGGGAATGTGAATTCGCTGCCGAATAAGGTCAACAAGCTGTCCGCACTGAACAACCAGCAGATTTACCAGGAGAGCAGCTTATTTATTTTTACGGAGACATGGCTACACACCATGTACTGGATGCTAACATGGACCTGCAGGGATTCACTGCTGTGAGAGCCAACAGAGACATTAAAGCATGCAGGAAAGGCAAAGGTGGGGGACTCATCATTTTCGTGAACAACCGCTGGTGTAACCTGAGACACATCTCTGTAAAGACAGTCTTATGTTGCCTGGACTTCAAGCCGCTAGCATCACCATCTGTGTTTCCATCCCTCCGAGGGCAGCCACAGCATGTGAGGGGATTCGCTCTGTCACAGCAAGGCTGCAGACACAGCACCCTGGGGCATTACTCATTATTTCTGGGGACTTTAACCATGCTACTTTGGACTCTACTTTGGCTGCTTTTTACCAGGCTGTGGACCATATCTTTTGAATTTCCCTGAGGGAACCCTCACAAAGGGCTCAATAAAGTTCTATTTAATCTTAGCAAGTGTATTATCGCCCAGCACTTTCATGTGCGTCAATAAATAACATTATCCGTGGACCACACAAACACCTAATTTAGAGTATAGTCTCTCTTATTTCTTACCCTGGCAACAGTCGACTTGTGAATTGCTGATTTTCTTGGTCTTTTTCTCGGCTCTGCTTTGGTCCGGGGTTTTTCCAGGTGCCTCACACGAAGCGCTCCCATTTCTCCCTCATTGTCCGGTCTTTTGGAAAATGATGAATACTAATCCCGTCATGATTCGTGTTGCTACACCCTCCTACAATACATCTGTTAACCATTTTAATAACTAGGCTTAACCGTTGCGCTGCGCAACGGCAAGTGTATCCCCCATACACACCTTCATTTTGAAGGGAAACGGACAAAACCCCACCCGGACAAAACATTTTTGCACAAAAATGCCCATCAGAGTTGAGAATTTCAAGATATCATCACTGTTTTCGATAGGCCTAACCCATATAACTATGCTGTGAAAGTTTAAAAGAAATCAAATAAGAATTGCAAGTTGCAGAGTGTTTATAAGCGAGTGTCTGCGGATGTGGCGGATGCCCAACCAACGCAAATCCATAGTATCCCCCTACGCCGTACGGGGGATGCAATAACATTTTGGTTTGGTGTGTAGTACGTTTCAATGTAATACGTCCAAAAGTAATGGTGTGGCACATCTCAGTGATGTAATTACATCACATGATCCCACAGTCACCTGACAGTTAAACAAAGACCCTAGCAAGACTTGAAAAATATTTTGCCATGCTGTGTGAAAGTGCAGAGTCGGGTGGTACAACTTGGTATTTCTCTGATCTAATTCATGATTAAGGTAAAACACCGCTCGATTATTAGCAGATTAAGTCATTTGTTGAATCAAGTGCAATCTGTTTCGTGCTCGGACTCTACTATAACCGATCGGCATCATTTCCCTCATCCAGTCAATGATGGACTAAACACCACACAAATCCTGATGTCACCAGCTTTTATTTAGGGTCGTGTCCATATGGTTCACTTGCAGTGCCATCAAGCTCCTCTATAAACTGAGCTCTAACGATGGAGAACCTGATGGAGGATCATTACAATCATTGTATGACAAATTTAGTGCAATGACAGACACAAACATGTCTAATGCAGTAAAGATGGTGGTTGTACAGGACCATACAAAACAACCCGAAGGTGTAGTAAACATTTCTGCCAATAGGGAACTTGCATTTCAAAGTCTCTGTGGTCTTCGTCCCCGAAGCTGTTGGCATGGACAGAAAAATACAACAGCAAAGCAAAGATCATACAAAAACCAGCAAGATTACAAATTTAATTGAAATCGGAGAGAGAGGGGAAAAAAAAAAAAAGAACACACATCACTAAGAAAAAGAGCTAAGACAGTCAGAAAACTGGGATTCACAGGAAATACAGTGCAAACTAAGGTCTTTTTTTTTTGTATTTTAGATGTACAGATCAACTAAAAGCAATGATAAAATCATTGGAATATAAACGTAGAAGGATTTCTGCTCTTTTGTCGCAATCACGTTTCACTGTCCCTGAACAAATGTTTGCACAGTACTAAAAAGCAACATGCCTGACAATTTTGCACTCGGAAATGAGAAGAGGATGCACATTCGCGGTTTCAATTTAGTATTGCTCATGTTCAACTTGTTAAAATAGAACAATTTCCTGCTTGCAAGTTTCTATGTGCGTTTTCAGGGATGTAACATTAAAACAGCTTTTTTTGTTGTTGGTTTGTTTTGTGTGTTTTTTTTTTTCTTTTAAGCACCAAAGCATACACAAATATGACCCCTTTTTGGTCAAATATTTGATATTTGAACTGGTATAGTGCAGTTTACATAAGGAATCATAACTCAAGTTACAAGGTTACGTGATATGTGATAAAAACAAGCGTGTACTATGAAAAGAATAACTGAGAGAAAAAGCAATGTCACAAGCAGTTTACTGACTTCAGCCTGGAACACTGCAGTCATAAAGCGATGCATGTCTAATTTAGTAACCGAGTATCCTAGATATCTTTCAGCTTTTTTACCAAAACTGCAAACTGAAAAGAAAGAAAGAAAATAATAATAAACAGTACGATGTGGATCAAGCATGTAAAAGATCAGTCAAGCACCCATGATCTCTATCTATGAGCACATGGTAAGACCTCGCTTCCCTGGAATCAACTCCAAAATATTTGACTATTATTTTGCGGATTGCACACCATGAACTTTTCTCCAGACTTTTTTTTTTTTACATTTTCATTGCATACATGTTTGGCCAGGCTAGCCTAACTGGGAGAGCGATGTCAGCTTATTGATTTTAAAACAGTTTTTCCTAACTGTTCTTTCGGTTGTTCATATCGCCAGTCCTTTAAGGTCTGAGCTGAATAAATTAGTCCCTTAAGGAATAAAAGAAACCACACTGATGAGATAATGGAGGAGCACACTTACAGACAAATAAAGCTCGACATCCACAAGTTTAAAAGCCTTAAATGGTTCTATCAAAATGTAAATCCCAATGTAAGCTAGGTAGGGAACTGAAGGTTCCAATCTTTATTTAAAAAAAAAATCCACAAGAATTCAAGACTTATGACTGAAATATAGCACCAACATACTCCAAGTTCATGGCAGGTCTTGGGTCTTTAGACTCTGTTTTGCACTTACAAAGAGACAAACCTAGCGCCAAGTGTATCATGGACCGGAGGCTGGCCAATCGCTCAAGTTCCCCTGAGATTGAAAAGTGCAGTCACAGTGATGTCATCTCCCAGCCTCTCTCAGGGCAAAGCTAGTGGGGAGCCTCCAGCATCTCCATTAGGAACGTCTCAATGGGCGTGTCTCCAATCAGCTTGAAGAAAAAAAGGTGCTCCAGACACTTTAGCCCAATGGAACGCAATGCAGGCAGCCTGAGGAGAAGCTTAGCAAATCTAGGTGAGGAGGGAGAGAAAGGGATGAGGTTTAAAAAAAAAACTCTCAGTATCAAGGAATTCTGTTCCCATGGCCATCTACAGATAGATAGAAACCTTTATTTAAACGACAACAGGGTAGTCCAGTCAGTGGCAAGTTGCCTCTGTTATCAAAAGGAGCCCTGTTATATACACAAATCTTACAATAAATAAAAATAAATTTAAAAAATTAATTACATTATTTACAATATATATTCAATCTAATAATAAGTACATGTCCATGTACTTATTATTAAATGCCCATGAAACAAAGGCCAAAAGCCGAGACCAGAACCAATCACTTATCAAAGCCGACCTTGACCCGTGACCACCGCTCCGCAAACATCCAAGCGAATCCAGGAAAGGTCCAATAATCATCAACTATGATTGTAACCTATTAAAAGTTATACATCCATGATAATAAAATGATTTCTTGGCTAGCTCAGTTCTTACCCTTGATCAATGTAACATATTGCTTTGTCTAGTGAATCTATTGTATATGGCATTATTAAAAGTAAAATAATTTCTAAAAAATTGCGGGCAACCCCCATTAATACATTTCTTAACAAGTTTGAACATGTGGTCATCACGCCTACTTTGTAGGGTGGACCAATGAACTGCATCTAAGGCCCTATCACTCTCGCTTATTCTAGTAACTATCCTTGCAGCACGCAGATTTTTCCTCTCGTGATTATGCCATGCTGATATGGACATTAAATCTACACAGAATTTATAGTGGAGCACCACACTTAAGAGAATATGGTAATGCATTGACCTGATTTTTGATGGCTTGACCATACAATGTCCATACGACGTACGTGTACCATCACATGGAACCCGCTCAGAAGAGCAAGGCAATGGATCTCAAAGCGCTTGACCACCACACAATACAATCTGTTCCTTTATTACACAGGTTTTTATGCAGTGCTTATTTTTAAATTGCTTTTTAAAAAATTGTGTGATTTTTTTACTAATACATTTTATGGAAAATACGACAGTTTCATTTACAACTAGCTAAAACAGTTGTATTAGTCCACTAGCTTGTTGGACAATTCACAGTTTCTGTCATGTGAGTGCGGAAAGAGTTTTATTGAGAGTACGCTAGCAAACATCCAAAACAGAGATGAAAAACAGGCAGTGGTCCAGTGAGGCACAGGCAGGATATCAGAGGGAATACAACACTCACCGTCCAAAAACACAAACAGGGTCACAACCAGAAAAACAATACAAACAAGATAAACTATGAGCTACTGCTCACTTGTGTATCCACCCCGCTCTCGCTTATATCAGAATGCAAGCAATCAAAGGAACAGGACACTTATTATGAATGTTGACGTCAACAAATAACCCTGAACCAGTAAATAAAGAGCAGTGTCTCTCTCCGGGGATTTCAAATAGCATCCTGCTAAACTGTCATTTTGAAATAGCATTTTGTTTCTTGAAATAGTGTCAAAATCCACCCTATACATTTTGTAAAGCCTTCCTGAGTTGACTCTTGAACTGAATGGTAACAACTGGGCCAATCTGGACTGGTCGAAACTCTCAAATGAAGACCTTTTATCTTACTATGAGAAAACTGACGTAGCTTTAAGTAACATTTCTATACCCCGAGATGCCATTTTGTGTCCTGATGTGGGCTGTAAGGATATCTCTTATGATAAAGCCCTTTGTGGCATGTATGAGTATACTGTGAAAGTTGTGTATGAGGCCAGTAAACCATTCTGTAGACACACTGGAAAATCTAATAACATCAAGCCAGGATGGAATAGATATGTGGCAGCCCACCATGCATAAGCTAAGGAGGCTTTTATGGCATGGGTCCAGGCAGGCAGACCCAGAAATGGGCCTGTGCTAAGTATAAAAAGCTTACTAACGCTAGGTACAAATATGCTATCTGTTACATTGATAAGCATGAACAGGTCATGAGAGCAGATGCTATAGCTGACAAACTTTTATGTAACAATGTTACTGGCTTCTGGAAGGAAGTGAGAGCTCTGATCAAGACAAACACATCACTTCCTGGTGTCATAGAGGATGTCTCTGGGGGTAACAACATAGCTGAGCTGTGGAGGCAACACTACTCTACCTTATTTAACTGTGTAAAGAGTGACCCCTGTGAAATGAATAATATCACTGATAGGGATACACTAATTACTTTCAGTGAAGTACACCATGCATTAAAACAGTTAACTGACAATAAAACCAGTGGGTCTGACCACATCTCAGCAGAACACCTCAATTTTGCAAGCCCCAGGGCTGCAGCACTGCTTGCCATTTATTTTACTGGCTTCATGACTCATGGATTGCTGCCTGAGTCTATGCTGTCTGTCACTTTACTGTAGTGCCTGTCATCAAGGATAAGGCAGGCAAGGTTGGTAGTGTGAATAACTATAGGCCAATAGCCAGTGTAGTGTCAAAAATCTTGGAGAAGATTTTACAAGATCGCCTTAAGTCAGTATTTGGTTACCACTCATAATCAGTTTGGCTTTAAAGCAAAGCTTGGTACGGATATGTGCATTTATGCCCTGAAGGAGGCATCACATATGTACATGAGACAGAACTCTTCTGTTTTAATTGGTTTTATTGATGCCTCTAAGGCATTTGATAGAGTTAATCATTATAAACTTTTTAAGAAATTGAGGCAAAGGGGTGCCCCTGAGAGTATTATTAGGATTCTGACCAACTGGTATGCCAAACAGAGAATGCAGGTAAAATGGGGTGTCTCTGCTTCCTTTGGTGTAGGTAATGGTGTGTGCCGGGAGGGCTACTTTCACCAGCTCTGTTTAACTTGTATATGGATGAATTATCTAAACAAATAAATGAATGCAAAACTGGTTATATGATTGGTAACACTCTGGTAAACCATCTTATGTATGCTGATGACTTGGCTATTCTTTCTCCTAGCAGTGCTGGCTTTCAGCAGTTATTGAATATATGTTCTGAGTATGGGATGAAATATGATGTGCAATATAATGCTTAAAAGAGTGTGGTATTAATATGCAGAACTAAAGGCAACAAAGAGCTGTGTTTTCCAGAATTATATCTTTCTGGTCAAGTCTTGAGTGTCTGTAAGAAAACAAAACACCTACAGTATGTCATTGCATTACAGACCAGATATCTGAAGATGATGATGTATATATATAGGCAGTGTCGCATGTTATATGCCCAAGCTAATGTTTAAAAAGGCAGAAGGTACAGGTAGCCTATAATGATTCTTTAAGGATCCTACTCAGGAGACCAGGGTGCTGTAGTGCTAGTGCCCTGTTCTGTAATGCAGGGGTCAGCACCTTTAAAGCTTTATTGAGGAACCTGATATATAAAATATGTTGCTTAAACATGTCACAGAATGACATTATAAAGGTGCTGACCAATCCCAGCTACAGTGCAATTCGGTACCAGTCACCAATGTGGAGGTACTGGTATGAATGTATTTTATAAGAAGAGTTTTTTTTTTTACCTTTTAATTTAATTGATTGGTGTTTGTTTGTGTTTATCTATGTTCTTGTTTGTTTGTCTGTTTTTATATTGGGCATGTGTAATCTGTGTGTGTACTTGGACCCTGAGTCTGTCAAATAAAGATGATGATGATGATGATGATGATGATGATGATGATGATGATGATGATGATACCAGCTGAACTGATAAAACAAGGGGGAAAGGCAATTACAGATGTCCTTACCAGAATCTGCAACAAAATCTGGCACACTGGAGAATGGCCAACAACATGGACAAAGTCTCTAATGATCACCTTATGCAAGAAAGGCAACTTACAACTGTGCCAGAACTACAGAACTATCAGTCTTATCAGCCATGCAAGTAAAGTGATGTTCAAAGTAATCTTGAACAGACTCAGACCACAGGCAGAGGAAGTCATTGCAGAAGAACAAGCTGGGGTCTGCAGTGGAAGAAGAAGCATCACAGAACAGATTTTCAACCTTCATGTTCTGTGTACAGAACACGAAGCCAACACCAACAAGACATCTACCAGAATACAGCCAACACCAACAAGACATATACCATGTCTTCATCGACTTCAAGAAAGCATTAGACCGAGTGTGGCACGAGGCACTGTGGGCAACCATGAAGAAGTATAACAAGGGCCGCAAGCTAATCAACACCATCCAACAGCTGTATGCAGAAAAACCAACAGTGCAGTCCTAGTACAAGGAAAAGTTGGTGATTGGTTTCACATGTCAGTTGGGGTCCATCAAGGCTGTCTTCTATATCCTACCCTCTTCAGCATCTTCCTAGAATGTATAATGACTGATGCTCTGGAAAGTCGCTCTGGTACTATCAATATTGGAGGATGTACAATCAGAAATCTCCAATTTGCTGATGATATTGATGGGCTGGCAGACAGTGAAGAACAACTGGTGGAACTGGTGAACCACTTGGACAAAGCCTTGACAGACAAAGCCATGCCGCCCCCTTGTGGGTGGCATAGTGGTGTAGTGGTTAGCACGGTCGCCTCACAGCAAGAAGGTTCCGGGTTCGAACCCAGGGGCCGGTGAGGACCTTTCTATGTGGAGTTTGCATGTTCTCCCCATGTCTGCATGGGTTTCCTCTGGGTGCTCTGGTTTTCCCCACAATCCAAAGACATGCAGTTAGGTTGAGGTGGGGTAACCTTGGGCTGAGGTGCCCTTGAGCAAGGTACTGAACCCCTGACTGCTCCCCGGGCGCTCTGGTGTGGCTGCCCACTGCTCTGGGTGAGTGTGTGTGTGTTCACTGCTTCAGATGGGTTAAATGCAGAGGATGAATTTCACTGTGTTCGAAGTGTGCATGTGACGAATAATAAAGGTTTCTAGGTTTCTTAACTGCGACCCTGTAGAACAGGATAAAGCGGCTACAGATGATGGATGAATGGATAATATGTAGCTCAGCAGAAGTATGCACTCTACTGAGTGCTGTTCTAATTATTGTTGCTGTCATCGTCATTGGTGTTGTTGATTTTACGAATTTTGGCGGGGGATATTGAAACAAGTTCCGTCCGTCCAACTGTCCATCCGGTCATGTTTTGGTTTCCGGTCCATATCTTTAAAACTACTGAAGATACCTTCATGAAACTTTGTATACATATTAAGCAACATGTAAACTGGTGTCTTTTGGTATTTTTGGATTTTTGAAAAGAAGTTTTTTTTTCAAATTTTTACATTAATAAAAATTTTAACTTCGTTTCTAAGAGCAATGTTTGTTTCTGGAGCATATATCCAAAATTATTCATGATACGGATTTGAAACTTGGTATACATGTTAACAAGGTGATGTAGATCTGCCTTTTCATCCTAAGAAATTTGAGAAATTTAAATTTTTCATGTTTCCATGGAAACAATTTCAGACTTGTCTCTCAGGTTAGTCTTAAGGGTAGGTTTTGTTTCCGGAGCAGAACTTGAAAACTATGAGCGGTATGGTCTTGAAAGTTGGTATATATGTTGATGAAGTAATGTATATGTGCCTTTTGATACTAAGAAATGTGAGCGATTTTAATTTTTAGCTCACCTGGACCAAAGGTCCGGTGGGTTTATGCCATGGGCTGCTGAGGTCAGTGTAAAGAGGT
>JAODJS010000024.1:19620922-19632892 GCA_027576325.1 Sciades assimilis | reverse complement strand
TTTGAACAAGCCACAGCTCAATAAGCTAATTAAGGTCTGGAACCTTGGTAAAAGTTACCTGAGAACTCAAATGTATTTGGGTGCCCAAACTTTTACATGGTGTTCCTTGTCTTTTTTCACTCTCCAATTGTACAAAACAAAAATAATGCAGAAATCTTGCAGAAAACACTGAAAAGAAATGTGTCGTCTTTACCTTTATGCATTTTGGTGATCAGTTAATCTTCTGCTCACTTAACTATTCACAGTAACAGACATTTTGCCCAAACTTTTGCAATTTTGCACTTTTGCAATAATCTTCTGCTCACTTAACTATTCACAGTAACAGACATTTTGCCCAAACTTTTGCATACCACTGTATGTTTGATCATGAGGCAAGTCTGTGTGTTGTTGTGTGAATAATTCTAATATAATTAAGATAATGCCAATAGTGTGCAAAGTGTCATCAAGGTAAACACTGGCTACTTTAAAGAATCTAAAATACTAAACGTTCCATAACATAATGTTCCATATGTTATTTCATAGTTTTGATATCTTTAGTATTGTTCTAAAATGTAGAAAATAGTCAAAATACAGAAAAACCTATAAATGAGTAGATGTGTCCAAACTTTTGACTGGTACTGTATATTGAATGGGTCAATTTTATACTGAATAACAAATTATATTTATATACCATATGCATGTAAATTTGTTTGCTTGTTTATTTGTATATTTTGTGGTGTGGGCATCCATAGGCAGCGTTAAAATGTGGTAGGGTTAAACTGAACTATTTTCATGAAACTTGAATGACATGTCCACCTCTGCATCCTCTGGTAGATTAAACTCACAGACATATTTCTACTAATTTCTCAACTAAAATTCTGATTCTTTGGCTCAAGCCATATACACATCCTTTTTTAATTATTTTACTCCATCCACTCAAATGATTTTCACCTACTCCACTTGATTTTTACAATAGAAAAGAAACAGGAACAGAACACGAGGACAACACAGTGGTGTAGTGGTTAGCACCGTCTCCTCAAGCTCAGCGGCCGATGAGGGCCTTCTTGTGTGTAGTTTGCATGTTCTCCCCGTGTCTGTGTGGGTTTCCTCCAGGTGCTCCAGTTTCCCCCACAGTCCAAAGACATGCAAGTTAAGCCTCACTCACAACCCACTGTATGGGCTGCTATGGGTGGTCTATGGTAAAAAAAAAGTTGGAAAACACGTGTTTGAGACTTGCGCGACACTTGTGTGTTCAGCACTGTAGAAGGTTGCAGACTGCCCATGGAGACTTTTGGTCCTGCACATGCAAATTCTACTGGTCTTGTGACAAATCAAGAATGCATATACTACATATGGGACCCATAATCCTTTTGTACACCTGAACCAAATCAGCAGCGTGGCTAATAGGGGCTTTTTGTGATGACAGTAAGACTCATGAGTGACGCACAGTCATTGTATGAGTGACATGCCTCAGAAGTACAGTACTACACAAATATTCCATACTTGCTATTTGTGCAGTGTGCAAGACAGAAGTACATCTCACTTTTTACCCCATGTGTGGTGTGCAAGCAGCACACATGACCTGCACGTGACACGAGGGGCAAGACTCTGGGGTATATATATTGGGAAGGAACCAATCATGTAGCATGTAGCATTGTAGAATGGAAGAAGACCACCTCATTTGCTGTTTTTATTTGAGTATATGCTTAATTTACCATGCAAACGGCAAATAATAAAACCTGAGTATAAGGGAATAACACATTTTATTACACTGTAAAAAAAATCCCAACTAAATAGCCCAACAGTCTAAAACACACTTTGACTCCAAGCTACTGTCCTGCTCCTACTGAGTGGTACTGTAGGACAGGGTGTCGGGATGTCCTTGTTCTCATCACTGAGCGTGACACAATGGCCTGCAGTGATGATGGGATTGCAATGTCCTCACTTCTGGGCATCGCTAGCTGAAACATACATGAAAATCTAATAATATAATATTATATTACATAATATAATATTAATTACGTAAGCATATAGATACTGAAATGAATATTTAAAGCATGTGTATTTACCTGTGAAAATACCTCTGGCAGAGTGCTGTGCCTTCTGCTGGCTTGAAGGCATACTTCTCCCTGTCCGTGCAGAGCTTGCCAGTGCTGCTACCATCATGATCATCAAATTCTTCTTCCCCCTCCTCCCCCTCTGCTGTTTCAGGCTAGGTTATTTCACTTTTGCTTGTTTCTTCTTGGATCCCATTTTCTAAACTTTAAACTGATTTTTTTTCCCCACAAAATATCCAATGTTCTTCAGTCAAAAGACAGATACAGAATGTTGCAGATACTGTGGTTTTATACCCTCTCCTGGCTTGCATCATATGCAAGTTATGAGTGATTGTAATGTCCTAATCACATGCATCACACACGCTTCAAAAGTGAGGCACGAACTCTTAGAGCAGGAAACTAGTAAAATTACATTACATTACATAGCATTTAGCAGACGCCTTTAGCCAAAGTGACTTACAAGGAGAAATTTAAGCAAGAACAGGGTAAGGCACAGTGTACAGTTGCAACACTGATAGCATTGTCCTACACAGAGTAAAGAAGAAGACGTAGCAAAGAATCAGATGCATTAAAAGTGGCAAAAGTAAACAAAGACATAAAGGCGCAGTGTGCAGTTGCAACACTGACAGCATTGTCACAAGGTAAAAAATGCAGCATTAAATAATAAGAAGGTAACAAGGCATTTTGGATAATAAACAAGACATCTAGGTACAGTGTACAGTTGCAACACTGGCAACAATGTCCAACACATGGTAAAAGATGAAGCAAAAATAAGTAAAAATGTTAAAAGGATGTTAAAAGCAATTTAGGTACATAAAAGATGTTAGGTACATAAAAGATGTTAAAAGCAGTGGCTTAAGAAAAGAAATTAAAAACTAAGGAAAGAGGCTAAAAAACTAAGGCCATGAGGTGAGTAGAATTAGTTATGTTAGAATGTTAAGGAGGGAAGCTTTCTCAGAAGAGATGAGTCTTCACTAGCTTCTTGAAGGTTGAGAGGGATGACCCTGCTCTTGTAGCAACTGGTAGCTTATTCCACCATTGAGAAACAATGACAGAAAACCGTTTGGACTGGGATTGCCTTGTGTGAGTAGAGGGCAAGGCTAAACGGTTGGTATTGAAGGAACGCAACGCCCTGGTAGGAATATATGGCTTGAGCATATCCTTTAGGTAAGCCGGAGCAGAACCTGCTTTAATTTTGTAGGCAAGGGTCAGAGCTTTGTGTTGAATTCGGGCAGACACTGGTAGCCAATGCAGGTTGACAAAAAGTGGCGTGACATGCGCCCTTTTGGATTGGTTAAACACCAGACGTGCCGCCGCGTTCTGGACCATTTGTAAGGGTCTTATTGCACGGGCTGGAAGACCAATCAAAAGGGAGTTGCAGTAGTCAAGACGAGAGATGACCAAGGCCTGTACCAAAAGCTGAGTGGCATATTGGGTCAGGTACAGTCTGATCTTTTTTATATTGTACAGTGAGAAGCGGCATGACCGGGCAACCGAGGCTATATGCTCTGAGAATGATAGATGGTCATCAATCATGACACCCAGGTTTCTTGCAGACTTGTTTGAGGCTACAATGGCTGAGCCCATACTGAGTTTGAGATCATGGCCACATGAGTCCTTGGCTGGGATCACCAGGAGTTCAGTTTTAGCGAGATTTAGCTGAAGGTGATGTTCCTTCATCCATGTGAGTATATCAGAGAGGCAGGCTGAAATGCATGCAGAGACAGTGGAGTCCTCTGGATCGAATGACAGATATAGCTGTGTGTCATCAGCATAGCAGTGGTAGGAGAAGCCGTGAGCACGGATAACATGGCCCAGAGAGGTAGTGTACATGGCAAATAGGAGGGGTCCCAGCACCGACCCTTGGGGCACCCCTGTGGAGAGGCAATGAGTTGAGGACAGTTGCCCTTGCCATGACACCTTAAACGACCGCCCGGAGAGGTAGGATTTAAACCAGGAATGAACTGTGCCTGTGATGCCCATGTTTGAGAGTATAATAAGAAGTGTGTCGTGGTTGACCGTATCAAAGGCAGCAGATAGGTCCAGTAGGATAAGCGCGGAGGATTTTCCTTCAGCTTTGGCAGCCCTTAAAGCATCTGTTACTGACAGTAAGGCAGTTTCAGTAGAGTGGCCACTTCTGAAGCCAGACTGTTTTGGGTCAAGTAGGTCATTTTGAGTTAGAAAGTCAGTGACCTGTCAGTGACCTATGGTACCTGCCCCCTGTAGTTTCCCTGCAAGTATGGACAGTCATGTTTTGTGTGCCGAGTACACCAACATTCCCAACAAGCATTCCCAGCCTCCCTGGCTCGATTGGCAGGCCCTGGCACAGGAGCACTATTTCGAGGGTTCCGCCTAGGCTCCCTAAAGAGCTGGCCAGCTGGGGTAGTATTCTGCACAGACTGTTGCATATTACTCACTGTGGTACTAAGGGACTTTACTTCCTGCCTCAACTCCTCCACCATCCCCAACACCATTGTCATTGGTTCATCACTATTTGGTTTATTCTCAACTCCTCTTACTCTGGCATCAACTGTCAGGTGGGTTTGTTCTAGATTTTTAAGCAGTTCAATTTCGGCAGCAAGATCAATGGCATCTTCTAAGGTCTTAGGCTTAGCCCTTCATAGGGTTATACGAAAATCACCGGTTGCAAAGTGTGTAAGAAACTGGTCTCTAGCCAACATATCGCGGGTGGAATTGTCCGCAGAAGGGTAAGCTTTAAAGGCCAGATGGAGAAGAGCATTTCCAAATTCACGGGCAGTTTCATTACGCATACGACGGCGATCGGTAAACGCAGCCTGACTCCAGTCTGTACTGTCACAGGGCTCAAAACATCTAGCCATAGCTGCTTTTAACAATCCATAATTTTGTTTTCCGTCACCAGACAGGCCACTATAAATATCCCTAGCGCGACCAGAGAGTAAAAGGGACATAAACTTTAATTTTAAGTCGTCATCCCAACCATTTACCTCTGCGGCCAAGTCAAATTGTTCAGACCAGTCAGACCACTCATGGCCAACACCAGTGAAGGTCTCGGGCATAAACACTGGTCATACAGTAGCATTGGGCCGCCCTGCAGCGCCCTCCCCGGCCTATCCTCCGTCTCCGACATATTTACCACACTCACTAGGTTTTATAAACAACAACAAAAAAAAAACACTTCCTTGAAGGAAGAATCCCACCGCTGCCACCAGTGTAATAAACCTTGAGTGTGAGTCAGAGAACAGAGGACTAGGCAGACAACAACTTGAAGATGAACATGGAATTTGTATTTATTAAAAAAACATATTTAAAAGGTCAAGTGACGGAGCGGGGTCACAGCCCGGAGGAACCAATTACTCATGTACAGCAGTACACACCACTACAAAGTCCCACATGACCACATGGTAGACCTATGCTACTAGATTCACACTGCACACTGCGATTGGCTAGGCTACTGAATTCAAATGCTGACACACATCAGGTAGACTCGCCCCGAGTCAAAATCACATGTCATAGTCCCAAGACCATACAGGAGGCCTCCTCAGTCGCCCTGGGCATGAGTCCTGGGGTAGCGTCGGTCCTTGCTGGGCCTCCCCAGCTCTGGCTGAGTGGCCAATTGTCTCTGTCTGCATGGGTCTAGAGTGCCACGGCTCCTGACCACCTTGGTGCTCCCTGACTGGAGCAGGCCAGTCCGGCCTGCGAGATTTCGGTGCGGCACCACAGTGTCCTGTGGCTGCAGGGGTCTGCAGCTGGGCCCCCTCAGGCCGGATTCCCTCTGGCGTGGCAGCCGAGATCTGCGGCTCGGCCCCCCTGGGCCAGACACCCTCTGGCGTGGCTGCAGAGGTCTGCGGTGGGGTCCCCTCAGGCCGGATACCCTCTAGCATAACTGCAGGGGTCTGCAGCTGGGCCCCCTCAGGCCGGATACCCTCTGGCATGTCTGCAAAGACCTGTAGCTGGGTCCCCTCTGGCCGGATACCCACTGGCGTGGCTACAGAGGTCTGCGGCTGGGTCCCCTCAGGCCCTCTACCCGTGGCCACTCGGGTGTCCGCATCACCGTGGTTAATAGCTTCTGGGGTAGAAGAAAGACATGGTTTAAGTCTATTGAAATGAACCACCATTTCTGCCCCCCCTTCCGCTGGCATCACCCGATGCAACACTTCTGTTATTCTCTCCAGGACCTTAAAAGGACCCACAAATCTTCGTTGCAATTTTGGGCAGAGTCCCCTTTTCTTAGCTTTACACCAAACCCATACCAATTCCCCAGCTGAATAGTATTGGAAGTGGGCTCTAAAATCATAGGCCTCCTTCTGTCTCCCAGAGGCTCTAGACTGATGACCTTTTACCGCCTCTACCACCATAGACAATGTCTCCAGTAATCTAGCCACATATTCAGAAGCAGAAGAAAATTTTTCCCCATCCCCCAAATTAAGCATTACATCCACAGGCAGGACAATCTCCTGCCCGAAGACAACTTTATATGGCGTGAACCCAGTACTGGAGTGAACGCTGCTCCTATATGCCATCATCACATAAGGTAACAGTATGTCCCAATTGGTTTGGTTATCATCAACAAAAAGGGACAGCATAGATGCCAATGTTCTGTTAAACCTTTCGATCATTCCATCTGATTGAGGGTGATATGCTGATGTTCTGGTTTTATGAATATTTAACAGCTGGCATACCTCCTTAAATAGCCTTGATTCAAAATTACGGCCCTGGTCAGTATGTATTACCCTTGGAGTTCCAAAGCGGCACACCCACTGTTCCACCAACAACCTGGCCACCGTTTCAGCTTCCTGATTAGGCAAAGGAAAGGCCTCGGTCCATTTTGAAAAGTAATCTCCTATAACTACAATGTATTTGCTTTTTCTGGAGGTTTCTGGGAGAGGCCCCAAGATGTCCAATGCCACCCTTTCATATGGCCTTGAGGCTACCACAAATTGGAGTGGTGCCCGCCATTGTTTCCCAACAGCTTTGCGGGATCCACAATCCACACACTCACGACACCATTGCTTCACATCCTCAAACCAACCCAACCAATAGAACCGATCTTTTATTTTGGCCTGCAACTTCTGTATACCCAAATGCCCACCCGTAGCATCATTGTGTAACTGCTTTAAGATTTTCGACACCATTGCAGTGGGAACCACCACCTGTACCTGATTTGCAGCATCAGAGTTGGGTGGAGGAACTCTCACCAACTGGGAGCCCTGCATTTTTAAGTGAGACCACACTGGCGCATACTTTTGCAGTTCATCTGGAGGCTGCAAACCACCATCCCCCCCAGTCTTAAGAGAAATGATTGCCTGGAGCTCACCATCTGCTCGCTGAGCCAGAGTCAATTCATCCCCCTCCCCCCCTAGCGTTACCTTAGAAAGCACACTTTGTACAGCAGCTATGACAGACGCCCCCTGGGTCAGTGGGGCTGCTTCAGGGTCCTGGGGTGTGGACAAGTATGCAGGCAGTCTCGAAAGGGGGTCTGCGTTACCATGACTTCGTCCTGGGCGATGCACAATTTTATATTGGAAGCTAGCCAACTGCTCCACCCATCTGGCTAACTGCCCCTCCAGCCCTTGAAAATTATGCAACCACCTCAAGGAGGCATGATCTGTGCGCAGGATAAACTCCTTACCCAACAAATAATGCTTAAAATGTTTTATAAAAGTAACCATACTCAGCAACTCCTTTTTAGTTGTGGCATACTTTCTTTCCGGCTTAGTTAATGCTCTACTAGCATAGGCTATCACATATTCACCTTCACGCCCCTCCTGTGACAACACAGCCCCAATTCCTGCATCACTTGCATCAGTGTCCAAGATAAATGTTTTAGAGGGGTCAGGATACCCCAAGATAGGGGCTGACATTAGGCTCTGTTTTAAATGCTCAAAGGCTACCTGGCATGCCTCCGTCCATTTGAACCGCCTGCCTTTTTCTGTAAGCTGGTGAAGGGGGCGAGCAATTTCAGCAAACCCCCTCACGAATCTTCGATAATAGGATGCCAAGCCCACAAAACTCCTCACCTCTGTCTGTGTTTTTGGCACTGGCCACTGGCGCACAGCCTCCACCTTAGCAGGATCAGCTCTAACGCCTTCTAAGGAAATAATATGGCCCAAATACTGTACCTCAGTGGCAAACAAATTACACTTCGCAGGTTTAACTTTGAGATTGGCTTGGCGTAGCTTTGTCAAAACTTCATCAAGACGGCCTAAATGTTCCTGGAACGTGCGCCAAAGGTAATAATATCGTCCAAATAAACGAGGCAGGTAGTCCACTGAAGATCTGCTAACACCAGATCCATCAGCCGCTGAAACGTACTAGGACTGTTGCAAAGACCAAAACTGAGGACATTAAATTCAAACAACCCCTGACGAGTGATAAAAGCAGTTTTATGTTTATCCCTGGGGTCCAACTCCACTTGCCAGTAGCCACTGGCTAAGTGAAGAGTGGAAAACCAACAGGCTTTATTCAAACTGTCAAGGGCGTCATCAATCCGGGGTAACGGATACGCATCTTTTCTGGTGACGTCATTTAATTTGCGATAATCGACGCAAAATCTGAGGCCCCCGTCACATTTGCGCACCAAAACTACAGCTGCAGCCCAAGGACTATAAGAAGGCTGAATGATGTTATTTTCTAACATAAGTTTTAAATGGTCAGACACCTCCTGTTGCAAATGAAGTGGGACATGGCGGGGTGGCAATTTTATAGGCATCGCATCTCCTGTATCAATCTGGTGTAAAGTTAAGTGAGTTCTCCCCAGATCGCCCTCCCCTTCACTGAACACAGACACATTCTTCTGTAACAAAGCACGAATGGAGGTGATTTCTGATTGAGAAAAGTTCCTATCCCCCAACCCAAACTGTGCCATCAGCGAATCAACAGTCCATTGTTGGTTCGAGCCATCCTCCCCCTCAACCATGCCTAACGGTTCAGCCCTACAACCCACCTCAATATCTGTATGTAAAGTACCCAACCTCATGCCCTCCTTCAAGGTAAGCGTATCCTCAGTCACATTAATCACCCGAATCGGCAGTATCCCCCTATTCACTCTACAGACGACACGAGCAATCATTACATCACACTGGTTGAATAGAGTGCCTAAAGGTTCCAACATACCCTCACAGCTGGGCCCCAACGAGTTATCCACTCTACCTGCAATGATCACCTCGCTACGGGGGGGAATTACAGTGTCTTCCGGGACAGTCACTGGGCGGGGCTTATCCATCTCTGCCGGAACAATCAAGGAAAACATTTTACCCATTATACGACATTCATTCTTCCCAAAATCTACCATAACCCCATATTTATTTAAAAAATCAAATCCTAAGAGAATATCTTGGGAGGGCACATCAGCTACCAAAAATTCGGTGATTAATGCCAACGAGTCAAACTGACAAATAGTTTGCCACTTTCCCAAAATTCCCATCAACCCACCATTAGCAGCAGAAACCTCACCATAATGCCCCGTCAATTCAGTTCCCCCCTTAGTTATTTCGAGCCACAGTTGTTTGGGTATAACTGACAAAGTAGCTCCACTATCAATCAAAAGAAGAGACTCGGACCCACCTATTTTGGCTTCAATGTATCCCGAGCCACCCTGATAACTTGGAGAGGCCACATGAGCACCAACTCGCATGGGGGCAGGCAGTGGGCCTATGGCACCTGCCCCCTGTAGTTTCCCTGCAAGTATGGACAGTCACGTTTTATGTGCCGAGTACACCCACATTCCTAACAAGCATTCCCAGCCTCCCTGGCTTGATTGGCAGGCCCTGGCACAGGAGCACTATTTCGAAGGTTCCGCCCAGACTCCCTAAAGAGCTGGCCAGCTGGGGTAGTATTCCGCATAGACTGTTGCATATTACTCACTGTGGTACTAAGGGACTTTACTTCCTGCCTCAACTCCTCTACCATCCCCAACACCATTGTCATTGGTTCATCACTTTTTGGTTTATTCTCAACTCCTCTTACTCTGGCATCAACTGTCAGGTGGGTTTGTTCTAGATTTTTAAGCAGTTCAGTTTCAGCAGCAAGATCAATGGCATCTAAGGTCTTAGGCTTAGCCCTTCGTAGGGTTATAGGAAAATCACCGGTTGCAAAGTGTGTAAGAAACTGGTCTCTAGCCAACATATCACGGGTGGAATTGTCCGCAGAGGGGTAAGCTTTAAAAACCAAACGGCGAAGAGCATTTCCAAATTCACGGGCAGTTTCATTATGCATACGACGGTGATTGGTAAACGCAGCCCGACTCCAGTCTGTACTGTCACAGGGCTCAAAACATCTAGCCAGAGCTGCTTTTAACAATCCATAATTTTGTTTTGCGTCACCAGACAGGCCACTATAAATATCCCTAGTGTGACCAGAGAGTAAAAGGGACATAAACTTTAATTTTAAATCATCATCCCAGCCATTTACCTCTGCGGCCAAGTCAAATTGTTCAGACCAGTCAGACCACTCACGGCCAACACCAGTGAAGGTCTCAGGCATAAACACTGGTCGTACAGTAGCATTGGGCTGCCCCACAGCGCCCTCCCCGACAGGTCTAACCTCATTAGGCCTATCCTCCGTCTCCGACATATTTACCACACTCACTAGGTTTTATAAACAAACAAAAAAAATAAACACTTCCGTAAAGGAAGAATCCCACTCCTGACACCAGTGTAATAAACCTTGAGTGTGAGTCAGAGAAAAGAAGACTAGGCAAACAACTTAAAGATGAACATGGAATTTGTATTTATTAAAAAAAATGATATTTAAAAGGCCAAGTGACAGAGCGGGGTCACAGCCTGGAGGAACCAATTACTCATGTACAGCAGTACACACCACTACAAAGTCCCACATGGTAGACCTATGCTACTAGATTCACACTGCACACTGCAATTGGCTAGGCTACTGAGTTCAAATGCTAACACACATTAAACTCATTAAGTTTTCCCCAAGGGCACTGCACACTTCAACACATCAAAACACCGTAGGGCTATAACATGCCATTGTATTCCCCACGAGCCTCCCCGCCCGGCCACCGGACTAGAATTAAAACAACCAACGTGCGTGCGCACACACACACACACAAAATTGAGTTAAAAACTTAGCTGTCCCATGAAGCAAGACCCTCCCCTGAGGTCTAGGTAACAGCACCGGGTGGCGAACAGAACACACCGAAGACTTCCGGGGTGTACAGAAAACCAGGAAGCTTCTTGCTGGGAAGTCGCACCGTCGAGTCCACACACTCCTACAGTTTCCGGCCCCAACTCACCTCACACCCCGCTAACTGTCTTCACTGCCGGCAGCCCTAACCGGCTACAAACTGCACCCACCCCCCAACCGTGAGTGCAGCTCGGCATGTAGGCATACGCTTCAGCTTCCACTCCTAGCAGCCCAGCCCTCTCTCACGCTGCCCGCTGACTGTCTTCGCCGCCGGCAGCCCTAAGCGGCTACGAACGGCAACCACCCCCCAACCGTGAGTGCGACTCGACGTAAAGCGTTCGGCTCCTTCCCAGGACCACTACCATATGCTTCTCCCCTCTATTTCTCTCCTCTCGCTCCCAAACGCCGTAATCACCTACAATGAGCCACAGCGCGTTCCCAATCAGCCCACAGGTGAAGACCATTAACCCACCCACTACTATCTTTGATCCCTCCCCACTCCACAACCAGAAACCCCACACATCAGCATAACATAAACAATCATTACACTGCCCTCACCCATCAGGTAGACTCGCCCCAAGTCGAAATCACATGTCATAATCCAAAACATCGTCACTCATTACATCTGCATGGTGTCAAATTTCTAATTAGCCTGAGGTGGATTTCCTGAGAACAATGGCCCTTAGTGAATAATACCCTAATCAGAACTTAAGGATAACATTATGTTATGAGTGACGAGATGTGGTGAGTTAGGATCCAAAAACAGAAACACAAACCAGAAAATCCAGTGAATTAAAAAAAAAGATTGAAT
>JAODJS010000024.1:16446660-16457313 GCA_027576325.1 Sciades assimilis | reverse complement strand
GACTTGTCCAGGGTGTACCCCGCCTTTCGCCCGTAGTCAGCTGGGATAGGATCCAGCTCGCCTGCGACCCTGTAGAAGGATAAAGTGGCTAGAGATAATGAGATGAGATGAGATAACGGACGAGTCACGTGCTTTTTGCTGTTTTAATGATCCAACCCTGCGACATGTATTTTATAAACGTTCCGTTCGGGTCTTGTCTGACACTTAGAAACAGTGTGGGCATCAGCTACTGTATCAGCACACTGTAAAGAAGTGATACGGTGATTAAATGCTGGGCGAAGATTAGTTTCGTGCTGAATACCTTCCTCCTGCGTTGAGCTCCTTTGGCACCTGGTACCGCCTCACACACCACTGAGATTGCCTCCCTGAAACACACAGAACAAACGTAGAGTTACTCACACACAAACAGTGGCAGGCGACGTGTGTGTGCGTGCGCGCGTGTGTGCATGCGTGCACGCAAATCAGATTATTAGACATGGATTTCCATCATGCTTTTTTTTTTCCATTCCCAGATTTCACACTCTTGCACAATATTACATTAGAGCTCTCTTACACATGCACGCACTCTCTCTCTCTCCTTCCATTTAAATTAAGTAAACAATTTGAAAACAGGATCATGTTTGCATTTTAAAACAGCCTGGTTTATTCGGTAAATAGTTCTTTGTAACCAGACACACAAACTATAGAGCTATACGAAGAGCACTCGAATGGTAGGACAACTAAACAAAATGGGAGAAACCACAAAGATTCCAGAGGCTTCCAGATGCTTCTATAATAAGAGTATGTGGCAGCAAGGCAGGGATGATGGCATTCAAATGCCTCCTCTCTCCTCTCTTTTGAACACACACACATCCGTTCAGTTGAGGATATAAAAAGAGTAGTTAAAAGGGAAAGACGTCTCCTTCACATTCTCTCTGTCATGATCCCTCCCTTTCCATCCCTGACCACAACATGAGAGGAGAAGCTATGAGAGCAGGACATTAATATTTAATTAAAGGAGAGTCTTTTATCCACCGTAGTCGCAGTGTGTCTGCACTGATATGCATGTAATGAACCCGATGCTTTTGACACGAAACACGCAAACCTGAATGTGTGTGCGCGTGAGTACGAGTTTTACCTGGTAACCTGAGTTCTGGTGTTGAAGTCCAGCGCCCTCATTGACTGCAGCACCTCGACACAACCCATGTACTGCAAGAAGAAGAAGAAGATGAAAAATACAAAATGCTACACATTAGTCCAAACCACTTCCTGTATCTACCCACACACAAACCAAGCACGGAGATAAGATAAACAGTAGCTACAGCTCAACAGCAACTCAAGATCAACGATAACTTATGTCTTACTGTGCAAAAAATGTACATATCTAGATACAATTAAAAAAATAAAGCAAAGGTAAAAAGAAAAAGACCAGAGCTGCACCATAAACATACCTAATTACAGGTTAAGGTTAGTCATGGATTAAACCATATTATTCTAGCCACATTCACTGGATATGAGCAATCGCATGCTCTGATTGGTTGCTCTTCTACTAGGTTATCAGCTCATATACCGTGAGGAGAGAGAAAAAAAAATGGCAGAGCGTGTTGCTGAACCAACCGAGGATGAAATAGAAACTGTACTCTTACTTATCCTTTTTACGTCTGTTTGAAACACTACTAGTGTGTCATATGGAAAAGAAATAGAAGAAACCAAAAGGCCCCAGTCCTTCAAATCGGCAACCACTAACTCCTTCCATGACCTTCTTGGTCGACCCTTTTTCCGTTTCCCAGCCACTTGCAGGTTTGTGATGTCTTTGATGGTTTGGGAACTGCGATGGACATGGCCAAACCATCGAAGACGCCTGTATCTGATCTCCGAGAAGAGATCAGCCAGGCCCTACTTCTGGCGAAGGTCTTCAGTACTGGTGTTGACACCCAGCTTAATGTGGCACATCCAAAGCAGCATGGCTCTTTCATTACGCTCCAGGCGCCTGAGATCCTCCTTTTTAATCGGCCAGCACTCACAGGCATATAGCATTGCGCTACGAACGTAAGAGTTGTAGACTCTGCCACGAATGCGCCAAGATACACTCCTAGATGACAGGAGGGGCAGGAGCTCTCTGAATTTCTTCCATGCTGACCTAGTTCGCGTTACAGTGGCAAGCTCACAGCCACCGCCAGCACATAGGTACTCGAAAACAAAACCCCAAAAAAGTATTAAACCATATTATTCTAGCCACATTCACTGGATATGAGCATCTCATATACCGTGAGTAGAGAAAAAAACAAAATGGCGGAGCGTGTTGCTGAACCAACCGAGGATGAAATAGAAACTGTACTCGAAAACGAAACCCCAAAAAAGTATTTGATGGTAAGAACGTATTTTTTTTTCTTTTTCAAGAATTATTATTACAGCATTTTTCACAAATTGCTACTGTCATTTTGCTGGTTTGTTTACATTCTAAGCGGAAATGATTTTGTTGGACATTTTGTATAAAGTGTTTATCGAATTTGCAAAAAATAACAATAAAAATGCTCTGTTTCTCAAAATCCGGTGAATGTGGACAGAATAAAACAGTTATTCTACTCAAATCAGTGCTACGCTCCTCGTCGACTATTAGCTCATGTACGACTCGATTTCATGGAATAACTGTTAAATACACCGAGTCACCACTCAAAAGGTTTTGCTGTGGGTTTAGGCTTGATTTGGGCCTGACTACTACTGACTAAAGAGGAAAGAAAATATTTCTAATATAAATACTTTTCAGTACAATAATTTCTACAGTTTGGTAGCTAATTCATAAAGCGATTCATTAATACACTCCAGCTTCGACTTTTCTTACACATTTTTTCACATCCGTTTTCTCCCTAAATTGATCTTAGCCAATTCGCACCCACCAGCCAGCCCTCTCCTATCATACAACAGCTACCAACTGGGGAGGATGAAGGCCAACACGTGCTTCCTCCAAGACACATGAACAAGATCTTTTCAAACAGCTGCTCTCTACCGTCTTCCGCATACTTGAGCTCACTGATGCACATGATTGGCTGGTGTTGCTGTGATTGACAGGGGAGATAAAGCATGCCATTCCTCACATCCACAGCCAATTTTGCTCTCTTGGACTCCTGAAGGACAGATGGCTTCGGCATCATGGGATTCAAACTTGTGATTTCCAAATGATGGGGACAATGGTTTTGTTGCATTACTCAGGAGATCATTTAAGATGGCTAGTATTGTTATTATTTCATAATATAATACACCAAGTCAAATAATATTCAAAGTCGAGCGAGCTGCGTGATCATTACTCCCCGTGTTAAAGAAAACGGTGCTCTAACTATGAGAGATTTTCAGCTTACGTATTGAATCCAGTCTTTCTGGCTTTGGCTAGGTTTTCAGCAGATTAGATTTTCGAGTGCCATCCTGACTGATCTCAAAAGGAGTTTGTACTATCTTAAACGATGATGACCAATGAAACCATTCATTCAACAGGTATTTGAACTGCAGCTGAATTTGACCAGGGAAGAAAGTCAAGCTACTTGAAAAATACCCCAAATCTGAAAGCAAGTAGGACGAATCTTATAGGATCTTGTCCCACATCAAGCTTGATGGATTATCAGAAGTATTTTACGCAGCTCTGAGACATTACACGTGCCAATCTCTGCCTTCAGTTATATGTGTGAGGGGATGTATCACCCTGTTTCAGAGTAATGACACAAAGCCAAGTTTCTGTGCAGCTGCTGTCTGTATATCATGAGTCAGAGGATCAGTAACACACAAAAAATGACACAGAATTCCAGTGACTTATGATACTGTATGGGAAAAGACTTTCAGAGTTGAGAAAAAGTAGAGGAAATCGTAAGAACTACTCTTTATAAGTAATTATCATACGAAAAGCTACTAAGATGTCTCATATTACTGATGGACATTAAAAGGAAATATTCTTGTTTTGCAGGCTTTTGTAAGAATTCTTAACAGCTTAACTTTTCAACGTCTGAGAGGTGTGGTGCTAATGAGTGTTTATTTAATTTTTAGATTTTAGTTATATAATCAGAATCGGAAAGAATTTTACTGTCCAAAGTAAGATTTCATTTAAAAGAATTCGACTTGGCAATTTCTCCATTAACACGGTCTAAACACATAAATGAAATAGGCATAGACCGAGGAAAAAAAAAAAAAACAACAACAAAGGATAAAATAAAATACATATTCCATTAAAGTTCTTAGCTAAAATCTTACCCTCACGGTGTAGCTGACGCCAGTGGAGCTGACCACAGTATCCGAGTGCAGCCATCCTCGCGTGGGCTTGTTGACGAAGGAGCCATGGCGCGTCCACTCGTCGCCCCCGAGCTGGCCCCCTTCCACACGGGCCCTCCGCGACGCGCCACCCAGCCGGTTCATGTCCTGTGGGGGACGAGGAGGAGGAGAGGGAGCCATTAGAGGAAGGAGAGTAGTAGTAGTAGGAGGAGGAGGAGGAGGAGGAGTAGAAGCGGAGGAAGAGGAGGAGGTGCTGGGTGTCTCCTGTGGCCTGCTGGACGCCTTCAGGCCTGGGAGAAGGTTGGCAGACATGCCCAGGCGCAGGGAGCCCATCCTGGGAAAGAAGGAGCACAATGTAGTGGGGCTGTTCTCAGTTGGTCGAGGGGACGTCGGAGGTAGGATAGGGGCGAGCGACGAGGAAGACAGAGATGAAGCAATACTCGAAGGAGTAAGAGGGGTAAGGGGAGCTGAGGAAGGGAGAGAAGGATTAGAGGCTGTCTCATCTGTAGAACTGAACGAGTCACTCCTGAAGGGGGTGTATTTAGTTTTGGGGACGAGTTCCATTTTCCACTCGTCTATTAGTTCAACTCCCAATTGAACAGGTTTTAGGTTCTCTTTAGGTCTCTCCAAGTGTCTCTTTCAAATAAATTGCAAACAGGTCCTCCCTTTTCCGTTACACTTCCTTGTTTATCTCCATCTACTGATCCCTTCATCTTTGGACCAAAGGAATGACAGCGTCGTTGTTGTTGTTCGCTCAGTTCATTACAAAAGAAGAATGTGACAAATGGGGAGAAGGAGAAAGACTACAAAGTAGAGAGAATAAAAAGTGTTTCCTGTCAAGTTCCAGATCACGCAGACTGTGACATCAGTGTAATCACACAGTGTGTTAACATCTGTGCGAGTGTTTGCATCACATCATAGCCTGCATAGAGAAACATAATTCACATTTTATATTCGCATCATTAGTGCACCGTAAGCTCCACTGGAGAACCTAAGCGTGATTGTCATCTTAATGTTAGTCTCTTGGTGTCTTAATAGCCGTGCACTTTATAGTAAAATGTGCATGACTCAATGAAAGTGAAGAAAATTCTTCGATATTTTGGGTGTGTTTGGTTTGTGTCAGTGAGGTGAAACTGTAATAGCTCTTATCTGAAAGAGTCCCATAAAAAACTATTAGCTGCAGCTGAGACTCTAAGAGAAGAGACTTCCGATAGACAGACAGATCAATACTGAAAGAGAGCGAGAGAGAGAGAGAGAAAAAGAGAATCACCAAACGCTGTTGTATATTCTACCTCAAGGTTGAGAAGATCCTGATTAAAGAATTACACACATCCAAGTTCATAACTTCGCAGTGGTTTAAAGACTCCTGCTTCATGTCCTGGATAATAGTCCTATATCCAAATCATCTCAATCAAATCCTTAAGAACGAAATGATATACACCAGTCCTCGTGATAACAGAACACTGGAGATCTTACAGTGCAGCGTAAAGGAACGTAGTAGAGTATTATCAAGAACACAGAGAAACACAAAGCACCAATTCTAGTCTGGATCGAGTTCACTCGGCTGATCTCTTCCCTTCTCTTTCGCCTTTTTGTTTCAAGTCACTGACACATATATTCCTTCTTACTTCTCCTTCTCTTTCCTTCTTTCTCCAGATGATTCTGGGCCCCCTGTCTTCCAGCTGTATCCTCTCTCGCTCTTTCTCCTCTTCCTCTCGTCTCTTCCAAATCACTTCTGGCTGAGGTTCTCTCGCTCCTTCTGGACTCTTTCCTTTCGGTTGTTCCCCTTCTCTATCCCTCCTCTCCTGGAATCCCTCCCTTAGCCTCCAGACTGTGTACTGGGGCCCGTTCTTCCTTTCCTCCTCCTCTCGTTCTAGCTCTCGCTCCCTTTCCCTTGCGCGTTCCCTTTCGATCACGCTCGCCCGCTTCTTCCAGATGATCTCTCTCTCCCCCGTTCCCCCACCCACGTATTCTTTCCCGTTCTCCAGGCTGACTCTTTGTCCTTCCTTCCTTTTTGGCTAAAAAAGTACAGCAATGTTCAATTGTTCACTCTCACTAATTGTTTCTTGCTCATCGATAACCGAGTTCTCTTACGCATAGACCGAGACTAAAAACGAGCCCCAAGTTACATAGATAATTACAGACATAGAAATATGACTGATTTAGAAAAAGATAATCATTGAGAGCCCTGAAACTGTTCTACCAGAGTTCTAGAAATCAGATCA
Organism: Sciades assimilis; assembly: GCA_027576325.1. Classification (NCBI taxonomy): domain Eukaryota; kingdom Metazoa; phylum Chordata; class Actinopteri; order Siluriformes; family Ariidae; genus Sciades; species Sciades assimilis. Next base: position 16,450,855 of record JAODJS010000024.1, on the reverse strand, counting down.
AAATATGGCTATTATAAAAGGTAACACAATTAGAGCACCAATAGTGACTTTGTACATCTGTGTGAGCCTAAATCCATAGGTTGTCATCTTCCAACATCTGGAACGTGACTTCCCAAGGTACTGACGACCAGCGGCTTGTCGGTGTGACTGTAATGCGATGTGGTTGGTTCGATCCAAAGTTCTGCCCAAAGAGATCTCTTAGGAGATCATCTGACGAGAGGTTTCTTGCTCATTGTCCTAAATGACACCTCCCATTGGAGAAACAGTTCCCTCAAATGGAGCAGGTCTTAATAAATCAGTTTCCTGAGAAAAATAAAACCATGCTGAACATAGCAGGGCTCATAACAGGGTCACATAAACCCTTATGAAACCACTGGCAAAGAAACAACAGTCTAGAATCGCCAAATATTCTGAAAAGCTAGGAACAGTGCGTGTGCACATGCCGAACAGTCCTACAAGCACGAAGCGCAGTCCAAGTCCACTGTATATATTACCGAAACCTCAGAAGCACTTTCGGTGACTGTAAAAGTATCCACGCTTCAGAAATCAGCTGGCTGATTTCCACCTCATGTCATCAGAGACTTTCCCGCGTTCCCACAGAAAAGCGTCAAGCATCCGCTCGATGATACATCCACATCACATTCAGACCACACTGTTTTCTGAAAAAAGTAAGCTTAAGATTATAAGTCAGATTACTGTAGCAGAGCACCAATGGCTGTAATCGGTGATATTAATTACTGAATTGTTACAAGTCCATATTCATTAGAGACAGTGCACGTGAACAGACATGGATGGCAAGGCAACAGCCACGTGCACTGCCCCAGAACCTTGACGTCCTGTGATATCTGAGACTGCACTACACTGCTCGACGAGTGCTCTGACGTTGCTGTGGAGCGTAATAAAGTTGAATGAACAAGCTTGTTACTAAGCTTGTAGTGTCTTCAGTGCAGCTCTAAAGAGGTCCACTAAGTGCAAAAGCTTACAGGACCTCGCTGAGAGTTGATTAAATGCACCATCGCTTACAAATACACAGCACGTATTATGAATTGATGCAGTCCTGGAGTACGAGCTGGACTTGGCACGCATATAGAATCCACACTCGCTGTATCTGTGCAAATATCAGTGACGAAACGTTCTTAGTTTGTGAGCAAGTGTGGCAGGTGCAAAGTGTATACAAAAGGGGGTGGGAGGGTTAAACGATAACAATAAGATTACAAAAACAGCAAAAAACAGTACATAGAACCGAGCGTTGAACAGCGTCAAGCCACGGCAACTCGGCTGTAGCACCTGGTCATCGAGAATATGGCAGAATCCCTGCTCCAAGATGAAGTTGTTGAGTTGTTGGCCAGCAAGATTAAGGTGGATGAAGTCCCAGTAGGCCAGCTGTTAGAAGTAAGCGATAAAGAGATATAAAGTGCTGATATAAAAAAAGTGTTCATTAAAGAAGGCTGCAACTATGTGAGGCTGCAACTGAAAAAAAGCACCGTTCTGGTTCACGAGAGCATGAAGAACAGAATTGCATAAGAAAAAACAAAACAAAACGAGGATGGAAAGTCGGCTGAATGTTGTCGCAAGCACAGGGAGCAGCTTATGGGACAGTTTCAGTATAAGCTTGGTTAATAAGCAGCCCAGTTTGTTTGTCTTTACAGGCCTCTGCTAGCAGGGGTGAACATTGTTGGCACTCCAGAAAAAAGATAAAACCTGAGTTTAACTAGAATACAAGTAAACACTGCTCTATAATGGACTTTAAGACCAAAATGTTTGCACCAGTCGAATAGAAGATGGGAAATGGGCATAAATCCTGACAATCTGTCCTGAATTGCCACTGATGACAGATATGATCTAAATAAATTGAAACAGAGTGCCAGAGATGGTGAACAGACAGACAGACAGAGACAGACAGACGGAAATCTGCTCGTTGGCTCTTATCTAAAAGTGTGAGACGGAGTGACCTTAAAAGTTTACAGCAACTTGAAACAGCAATGGTAGACTTCACGGTTGCTAGCTTGTTGCCATGGTGAGAGAAGGCAGCGCAGATTTGTGCCAGACGAAACCTTGAAGGAACCCAAACAGAAGGCTGCGAGTTCCGCCGACACGCAACCTGTCGGCCGCGGCTCGCCTAATTGGACAGTCGAGAGACTTTACACACTGCGTTAGTTCAATACACGCTCACTGACAATCAATAGTCTGCCGAATGCAACACCATGACATGGCAAAGTCCCGCCACTGCCTCTGCTGCCATAAAGTTAATCAATGTTGACATCTCAGTGAAGACAGCACCAGACACTCGCAGAGACACAGACTCTGTTAGAGCAGCGGTCCAATGAGGAAATCAAATATTGCTCATGAGTACGCACGCACACATCCTTCCAGCTAAAACAGAACATTGCAATAATACTAAGAAGGAGAATAAGAAGAGGAATAACAATAAGAAGAGAAGAAGCGCTATAGAAGCAAAAGTCTCCACCACAATGAAATAAACGACTATTCAATTAACACAGAAAACTTTTGCATAAGAACAACCTGATTTTTCTGCATATTAGCTGCAGAGTAACACTAATAATAATGATACGAGTGATGCCTGTACAGTGCTGAAATTACATACATAAAAAAAAAAGACTGATTTCTCTCCTGTTTAATTCTCTCGGGATGCTGAAAAAAGTGAAGGGAGAACGTCAATTCTTGAGTCAATTCCAAAAGGAAAGTACTAATTAGCTACGGTTTTGCAAAACAAAAAAAAAAAAATCTTTTATGTTCATTTAAAATTCTCTCCCCCAGTTCCCTCCCTGACAGAGGAAAAGGACCTCTTGCTGTTATCCGCTGACTTGCTTCCTCTGGCTGAAAAATGACAGAGTCATGGTTGGGCTCTCCTTCCTTTCTCGTTTCCGTGTAGATCCCTCTCTTCCCTCTTTTCTCTGGAACAAAAACAACGATGCGATCTCCCTTTGTCTCTTCTCCTTCCCCCACACTCACTCATCCTCCTCGCCTCCCAACCTCCAACTGCATTTGAGCAGTGCAGCCAACTGTCCTCTGTTCTCCTCTCTCTCTCTCTCTTTCGATGCACGTTCACACACTGATGCTGCTGCTGATTCCTTTTTCCACCTCCCTGCCTCATTCTCCCACCCCTCCCCTCATTTCCTCCCTCACAGACTCCTTGCAGCGTCAGTCATTTATGCATTTGTGTGTGTTTGCACGCGTGCGTGTGTGTGTGCCCTCTCTAATGCACATACTTATGATGGGGCTTGGGGAGAATGGGAAATATATGGACGCCGCCACTGATGGTTGGATGGAACAAATGGAAGGAAAAAAGTCGATGCTCCTCCCTTGGTAGCCTAAGCGCTAGAAGGACAAAGGAAGACTCACTGAGGATGAGTTCATTCCTCTTTCCTTCCTCTCATTTTCACGTTTCCTGTTCTCTTGTTTTCTCCACTTAAAACTTCCTTTGACCTCTTCCATACCTTGACACAGCGCATGCCCGTAAATGAAGCAGAATGGGTTAGTCACTTCCTAAACTGAATAGAAAACCCACGGATTCTGAAATAATCCCAAGGTTAAGCAAAAGATTTTCCGGTCCACTCTTGCAAAGTATCTACACACTTTCTCTCACACTGCTCTCTCCAGCAGACCACATGCACCACATCGGTATTTCGGATAAGCAACTTAAATAAAGGATGATCTGAACTACGGCTCCCAGGGTGCACCAGGTGAGAGTCTTCACACAGCATGTAGGAATGTGTATGGAGCTGTCGGAGGGAGCCGTGTCAGTTTTCCTTTGGCTCTCTGACGTCACTATGAAAAATCCCACAAGACTGCCAAGGGGAAAATAAAACACACACACACATACACACACAGCAAGAGAGAGAAATACAGATACAGATACAGTCAGTTGCATAAATATTTGGACATTGGTAAAGTTACTGTTTGGTTTTTTTTATACTACTACATTATATCGGAATTGAAATTAAGTAATATGACCTCAAAGTGCAAACTTTCAGCTTTAATTTATGGGTTTTCACATTCAAATTTGGTAAACGGGGCGGCACAGTGGTGTCGCCAGCAAGAAGGTCCTGGGTTCGAGCCCCGTGGCTGGCGAGGGCCTTTCTGTGTGGAGTTTGCACGTTCTCCCCGTGTCCACGTGGGTTTCCTCCGGGTGCTCCGGTTTCCCCCACAGTCCAAAGACATGCAGGTTAGGTTA
>JAODJS010000024.1:15329192-15339933 GCA_027576325.1 Sciades assimilis | reverse complement strand
CTGATGGAAACTTAGAATATTAGAACCTTAGAAATACTGCCACTTGAACCCTTGAAACATTTAATTTATGTCATTTACGTTAATAAATGTCAGTAAACCTTATTTTCGCCTCCTGGAGTATTTGCACGAGTCAAGTGATCACACCGAATCCACAATGTAAGGTCAACCAAGCATAGTCAATGGGACTCAAAAAACACCAAGGTTGTGACAATACAATAGTCTATGATGCAAGCAGGAAGAACTGCTTCGTGGAATACTACTGAAGATCTTATGGATTTAAGTTGGAACTCGCTGGACTTCGAAAGCGCAAAGTGGGGAGAACAAAGGAAACGCCCAGTGGAAAGGCCTGTTGTCAGACGCACTACGCGGAGGAACAAACATTTTGAAACAAAGAACCTGCAGAGGTATGAACATTTTAAGTTGATTGAACTGTCGGACTAAGAATAAGAAAAACTGAACTTTTGAATACCCTTTTTGGATGAACTTTTGAGTTTGGAAATACGGAGTATATTTTTGTTTTAAACTCCGCCTTTTGTTTGAATTGACGGCTGAGGAAGAAAACGCCATTATACTTTTGCAACTTTTTGAAAAGGATTTTTATGTTTGATGGACACTTTTTGTTGAAAAGGAACGAACTATTTTGATTAATTATTTTTATTACAACGAAAAATTCCTTGGTTGTGATCGAAATGGCAGATTCTGAGCCAGAAACAGAAACTTTAGAAATAAAGGACACGTCAGCCAAGATGCGCTTGTCACGCGGCGGAAAAATGTCTCACTTGACAAGGCGAATGAACATTGTGATTACTTTGATGGCTGACACAGAGGGTTTAGACGAGGTCAAAGAAAACATGGAAAAGTTTAATGTACAATTGGAGGAATTTAAATCATTGCACCTGTCCTTCCAACAAACTTTAAGCGCAAAGGACAAAGCCGACGACACAAAAGCCTGGTACAATCCGCGGATGAAAGAAATAAGTCTTTTTATGAGCAATGTGTCAAAGTGGATTTCGGAAGTGGAAAGTCATGAAATTAGTGAACCAACTGTGCTGCCTTTAGAGATGAAAATAGCCGCCGACCCTGATGATGAAGATAGACTGTCAGTGACTTCAGCGCGCAGCCGGACATCAGCGCACAGCCAGGCATCAGTTTCTTCCACCAAGTCGGCTCGTGTTGTCGCTGAAGCTGAACAAGTGGCATTGCTTGAAAAGGCAGCAGCGTTGGAAAAAAGGCACAGCATTGAACATGAAGAATTACAGTTAGAACTACAGAAAGAAGAACTAAGGAAAAAGAAAGAAAAAATCGAAATGGAAGCAGAACTGAATGCAAACAAAGCCAAAATTCAATACCTGAGAGATGCTGAAGTAAAATCATTTGATGATAGCGCAGGAGATGCTATGAATAAATACCTACAACAAAACACTGTAAGACCCAAAGATAATGTTACTGTCCAGTTTCCCTATACCCCCGCTGCAGCTAGACCAACAAGCAGATTCCAAGCTGCACCAGTCAGAACACCAGCTGCTCTTACAGCCATTGGTGGTGGTAGACCATATGGGCCAACACCTCAAACCCCATTCCCTCAAACGCCGCTAGCAAGAGCAGGAGGAAATCAGGGCACTGATGGCATCACTAGAATAATGGAAACACAAAATAGGCTAACCAGTCTGCTCATAAAGCAGCAATCATTGACAACCCTTCCCAAAGGTAACATTGAAATCTTTGACGGCAACATTTTACAATACAAGTCATTTATTCATTGGTTTGACCACAGCATTGTGTCCAAAACTGACAATAACCATGACAGGCTGCTGTTCCTCATGCAGTACACTAGGGGGAAGGCGCAAGAGCTCGTCAAAAGTTGCCAGCTGATAGATGATGCCAGCAGAGCCTACAGAAAGGCCAGAAAGCTGTTAGACCAGCACTTTGGAAATGAGTACAGGATTTCATGCGCCTACATTGAAAAAGCACTCTCATGGCCTACAATTAAAAATGAGGATGTGAAGGCTCTACAGGATTTTGCACTTTTCTTGAGAAGTTGCTGTAACGCCATGGAGAATGTTGAATATATGGAGGAGTTGGACACCATCTCAAACATGAAAAACATTGTGTTGAAATTACCATTCAAATGGAGAGAAAGATGGCGTGTCAAGGCATGCAAGATTCAAGAGCAAAACATCAGAGTCAGAATGAAGGACTTGGTCAACTTTATTGAAAAACAAGCCACCATTGTGTCCGACCCAGTGTTCGGTGACATTCAAGATGCAAGCACCAAATTGAAAACCAAGACACCAGTGAAACCACCTGCAAAAGGAAGCTTTGCCACAAATGTGAATGTAACGTCAACTACAGTACCATCAGCCACCACATGTCTGTACTGCACTGGTCAGCATAACCTGGAGACATGCACGCAGTTTGACACAAAGCCACACAGGGACAAAATCACCTTCCTCAAGCAGAATGGGATCTGTTTTGGATGCCTGAACAAAGCCGGTCACATTGGCAAAAACTGTGGACAGCGCCTCACCTGCTCAATTTGCAACAAGCGACACCCCAGTGCATTACACATCAAAGCCACAGTGTCTACATCAGAGCAAACATTCGCAAGTACCATCAAGTCTTCATCTGATGATGTGGGTGAGCATGCTGGGGCCGGTAGCACACACAAAACATCTAACTGTGCCATGTCAATTGTACCTGTGCAGGTGAAGTGCAACAAGGATAGCAGAATCATCAATACTTACGCCTTCTTAGATCCTGGCAGCTCTGCAACATTCTGCACAGAGAAACTAATGCACAAACTGAACATCCCTGGAAAAAAGACAAACATACTGTTAAAAACAATGAACCAAGAAAAACCTGTGGATACTTACCTGGTGAAAGGACTGGAGGTGAGTGCATTAAAGGAGAACAACTTCCTCACACTCCCGGAAACCTACACCCAGTCCTCCATGCCTGTGGATAGAAAAAACATTCCTAAAACAGAGGAATTGAGAAAATGGACTTACCTGAATGAAGTGCAGATTCCAACACTGAATGCTGAAGTAGAGCTATTGATTGGTAACAATGCTCCCAAAGCCCTAGAACCTTGGAACATTATCAACAGCCGTGGAGATGGACCCTATGCTGTGAAAACCCTACTGGGGTGGGTTATCAATGGTCCCCTAGAAGCCACGCCCACTGCAAACACTGGTGAGTGTCATGCTGTAAATGTGAACAGAATATCTGTTGAAAAGTTGGAAAAGTTACTTGTACAACAGTACAATCATGATTTTAATGAGACAGTGGATGACAAAGAAATGTCAATGGAAGACAGAAAGTTCATGAAAATTGCTGAAAAGTCAGTCAAACTGCAAAATGGACATTACAGCCTTGACTTACCTTTTAGAAGTGACTGTGCAGTGATGCCCAACAACTACCAGGTCGCAGAACAGTGTCTAATAGGCCTCAAAAAGAAATTCAAGAGAAATGAACAATTCAGACGTGATTACACTGAGTTCATGGAGGATGTGATAAGCAAAGGACATGCAGAAGTGGTACCACAAGCAGAACTTCAACGAGCAGATGGAAGGCTCTGGTATGTCCCACATCATGGTGTTTTCCATCCAAAGAAAGGCACCATCAGAGTGGTGTTTGACTGTGGCGCCACATATCATGGAACATCTCTCAATGCTGCACTCCTCCAAGGCCCAGATCTGACGAGCACTCTCATCGGTGTGCTCACAAGATTCAGACAACATCCAGTAGCCTTGATGTCTGACATTAAGTCAATGTTTCACCAAGTCAGAGTGTCAAGAGGTGATGTTGACTTCCTTCGCTTCCTGTGGTGGCCTAATGGTGACGCATCTCTGCCTCCTGTTGAGTACCGCATGACTGTGCATATCTTCGGAGCAGTGTCCTCTCCAAGCTGTGCAAACTTTGCACTGAGACAGACGGCTAAAGACAACAGAGACACTTGTAGTCCAGCTATGGTGAGTACAATTGAGACAAATTTTTATGTCGATGACTGTTTGAAATCTCTTGAAACAGAAGAGCAAGCAGTGGAGCTGATGAGAGAACTTACCTGTGTCTGCCACAAGGGAGGATTTCACCTTACCAAGTGGGTGAGTAACAGCCGCACTGTACTTGCACATGTACCAAAAGAAGATAGAGCCACTGAAATGAAAGAGCTGGATTTGGACAGAGACAAATTGCCCACAGAAAGAGCATTAGGCTTGCTGTGGTGTGTGGAAAGTGACACATTCAAGTTTAACATCTCTATCCCAGACAAAGCACCCACAAGGAGAAACATACTGTCAATGGTCAGTTCTATATATGACCCGCTTGGTTTCTTGTCCCCTCTAACTCTGCCTGCCAAGTTGCTTCTGCAGGATCTTTGTAAACTGAAGTGCAGCTGGGACCATCCAATACCCCAGGCGTGTGCAGAGAGATGGAGAAGATGGGTGGCTGGTCTGGATGAACTGAAGGACTTCAGAGTGGCACGCTGTGTGAAACCGAGTGAAGCTGGAGCGTCTGTGGAGGCTGAACTCCATCACTTCTCAGACGCAAGTGAACAAGGCTATGGAACAGTGAGTTACCTGCGCCTACATTCTGAGACACACACTGTGCATGTCGCCTTCATGCTTGGCAAGGCCAGGGTGGCGCCATTGAAGCAGATGACCATACCTCGCATGGAGCTGGTGGCGGCAGTCTTGGCAGTGAGGGTGGACGTGATGCTCAGAAGAGAATTGGAGATGGAGCTGAACAGCTCAACATTCTGGACAGACAGCCAGTCAGTACTGAAATACATAGCAAATGAGCACACAAGATTTCGAACTTTTGTAGCCAACAGAATTGCTGTTATCAAAGAAAATACAGATGTCTCTCAGTGGAAATACATTGGAACAAAACTAAACCCGGCTGACGTTGCAAGCAGAGGAATGAAGGCAACCACCTTTGTGAATTGCAGTGAGTGGCTGAATGGACCAGAATTCCTTTGGGCTTCAGAGGGTGAGTGGCCACAGTATCCATCACAGTCACTATCACTTTCAGAAGATGACCTTGAGGTGAGGAGTTCAGCCATATGCAATTCTACAATCCAGCAGTGTGGGAGTCCCACATGGCAGTTGCTTCAACATGCAGTCATATGCAATGCTGCAATCCAGAAATCTGACAATCCCACATGGCAGTTGCTGCAACATTACTCAAGCTGGAACAAGCTGAGAAGAGCTGTGGTGTGGTACCTGAAACTGAAGGATTACCTCACATTGAAAATGAAAAGAAAAAAGCAGTCACAGCAGTCTGTGATCCCAAAGACATGGAGCCAAAGCAAGACCCAGGATGATGAAATGAAGACACTGGGTGGAAGCTGCATTTCCATGGATGACCTGCAGAGGGCAGAGAAGGCCGTTGTTGTGTTCTGTCAACACGAAAGATATCCAGAGGAAATTGCAAAGCTGACATCTGCTGCTGACACTGGACTGAGCAAAAAGAGCACCATCTACAAGCTGGACCCTGTGCTGGAGGATGGAGTTTTGAGGGTAGGAGGAAGACTGAAGAGGGCAGCAATGCCTGAAGAGGCAAGGCGGCCAATGATACTCCCCAAAGACCTTCATGTCTCCACACTCATTCTCAGACACATCCATGAGCAACTTGGACATGCTGGAAGAAATCATGTGCTCTCTCAGCTCAGAAAAAGATATTGGATAGTGAACGCCAACTCAGCTGCTCGCAGAGTCCTGTCAAGATGTGTAGTGTGCAGGCGTGTGAGAGGGAAAAGAGGTGAGCAAAAGATGGCTGACCTGCCAAAAGAAAGACTCAAAGCTGATCTTCCACCCTTCAGCAATGTTGGTGTTGATTACTTTGGACCCTTTGAAACCCGGAGAGGAAGAAGTCTCATCAAGCGCTATGGTGTCATGTTCACCTGCATGTCAAGCAGAGCTGTGCATCTGGAAATGGCGCACACACTGGATACAGACTCCTGCATCAACGCCCTACGACGTTTCATCAGCAGGAGAGGTCAGGTGACACACATACGCTCTGACAATGGAACCAATCTGGTTGGAGCCAAGAAGGACCTGCAAAATGCCATCGCAAGCTGGAACTCTGACAAGATTCACAATGCAATGCTCCAGAAAGGCATCCAATGGTCCTTTAACCCACCTGCAGCCTCACACCATGGCGGAGTATGGGAGAGACTGATCCGGATGGTGAGACAAATCCTACTCTCTACTGTACAAGAACAAACACTGGATGATGAATGTTTACAAACACTGTTCTGTGAAGTGGAAGCAATTCTAAACAGTCGCCCCATTACAACGGTCTCTGACGATAAATGTGACCTGGAAGCCCTAACACCTAATCACATTCTGCTCCTCAAATGCCATCCTTCTTTTCCTCCTGGGCTGTTCAAACAGTCTGACGTGTACATCCGACGTCGCTGGAAGCAAGTCCAATACCTTGCCAATCTGTTTTGGAGTAGATGGACAAAAGAATACTTACCTTTGCTACAGGAGAGGCAGAAGTGGACAAGAGTGAGAAGAGGATTTGCAGTAGGAGACATTGTGATGGTGGTGGACAGCACAGCCCCCCGTGGATCCTGGGTGCTGGGAAAAGTTGAAGATGTTCTGCCAGATTCCAAAGGGCTTGTGAGAACAGTGAAGATCAAGACAAAGACTGGTGTGTATGAAAGACCAGTGACAAAACTCTGTCTGCTATTGGAAGGAGAAGAAAGTTGAGTATTATTTATTATGATTTTGATAAACATTATGTTAGTATTTACATTTAAAAGTAAGACATGACTGCTTGATTGACTGATTGATCAATAGTAATGCATTGACTAGTAATAGGCTCCTTTAAGTATTTGTTTAATTGTTGCCCATGCGCACAATTAGGGGCCAGTGTGTAGGAGCCATTTCAGTAGTTTATGTTTGTTTTCTTGTCTTTCAATATTATTTACAAATTCCATTTTCTTACATTTAGAACTTGTTTTGCTTTTCTATATCTATTATTCCTGTTTTGAGTATGTATGAGTAAGAGTGAGTGAATGACTGGTTGTGAATGAATGAGTATGCCCTCTACAGGCAAAGGGGGAAATATACCGACAGGTATATAGGTGTGTCATCCTGACGCCAGTAGGAGGGGTTCAGTGATGCGCATACCATCATAGACCGTGGCAATGACTGGAAGCTGAAAGAATGGACTGATGGAAACTTAGAATATTAGAACCTTAGAAATACTGCCACTTGAACCCTTGAAACATTTAATTTATGTCATTTACGTTAATAAATGTCAGTAAACCTTATTTTCGCCTCCTGGAGTATTTGCACGAGTCAAGTGATCACACCGAATCCACAATGTAAGGTCAACCAAACATAGTCAATGGGACTCAAAAAACACCAAGGTTGTGACAATACACTGGTCAATGCACATAGGCTATGTTTACACAAATCTGTCTTCACTGCTCAAACAACAATAATTTTCTAGTTATTTGGATATATCTACACCTACTTGTGGTGCCATGATGCACACGTAACACACCTTTGCACAAATTAGGCATTGGGATACTGTGGTCAGGTCACCAGCAATAGTTGTTTAATATTTCTAAAACAGTTTGTGCAATATTTTTTTTTAAATATATTTTTGGGCTTTTTTTTTCACCTTTATTGGATAGGACAAGAAATGAGCAGGAGAGAGAAACCAGGAGGGATCGGGAAACGGGGTCAGGTCGGAATCAAACCCAGGTCCCCAGATTTATGGTATAGCGCCTTATAGCACCTGAGCCACGACACCCCCAAATTTGTACATAATTTTGCCTGCACAAATAATGCCTAAAACACAAATTATTTCAAAGGCACTGACTGTCAGCGCAGCATCTCTGAACCAAAGATTCCAGTGTCTGCTCTGAACATTTTAGCGGGCAACTGCCATCTTGTGGGACGTTCCCACCACTCTGCCTTTTCGCCTGAATTTCTGCTGGAGGAGGTCGCATTTTGTGGAAGCTGCCAGAAGATTTTATTTACATATTAATCTTTCGGTAAGTATTTGTAAGAGTGCTTGTTCTACACCAGTTTAGTCTCCTTATAAACCAAAAACATTAGCCATATGTGGGGGTGACGAAACGAAGTTTATATCCCAATTTTACAAAATGAAAAGTTGAATATTCCTAGCTATTGATAGCTATAGCAAACTGGTGGGGCACCATTTTGTGAGTAGCTGAATAGCTGCATTTCAAAACCAAGCAATGTTTTTCTAAGTTATGTTGCTGCTTACATGTCAAATGCAGGGACAGTTTGACGTTATTTGATTGAATGTCAATATTTAAATATTATCTCCGTCTTTTATTTCATGTGGGTGACGTGTTTTACTAAATGTTAACTCTGCCTTGTTAGCCAAACTTGAAATGGCACGATCATGTATAGGTGATTCAAAGGTTTGTGTTACCCCTCTGGATGTTTCCAAAATTCAGACAGCTAAATGCAGTTTCAGACAGAAAGAATACGGTGTCACGACCTGAATTTACCACCAGTCTGAATTTACCAGCCTAATAAGAGATTTATGTTCATGTTCGTACTTGAATTATTTACATGTTATCTTGATGAATATTGATTTATTTAAGTAAGACTCCTCATGATTATATTATTATTCTCTCAAATTTACCAACTTGATATAATTAGACTGCTTTCATGGGACCTAGTCAGAATTTACCAGCCCAATATGATAGGAGATTTATGATCATACTTGATCCACAAATAAATTATTTTCACTTTATCTTGTGTCATCTTTCTTTTGAAAATAGCAGATCGCTGGTCTCGCGTCTCTTTGGACTGTGTGTTTTGCTGATCTTCATTGTGTGACTGGGAAATGATTGCTTCCTCATCCATATTCAACAGCTTGTCTACTGATAATCACGTCTCACAATTGTAGTCACAGTTCACATTCTATTAGTCCACAAATATGTTGAAAACGCAGTGAATCCAAAATACGCCTGCTCGGCACAAAATCGCAGCAAGAAATGGTAAATTTACACTTCCCGGAAGTTGACCGGAAAAAAATTGGTCTGCGCATGGTAAATTTATACCAGCACACGGTCAGGACACGCCTCTCCGTCTGTGTGTGTGTGTGGGGGGTGGGGGGGTGGTGCACGCGTGAACAAGAAGAAAGAGCACTATGAATGAATGAATATTGGAGCAATACTCAACAGAATTTTTTTTTCAAAATCGCGAGCCTGATTGTGCGACGCTAGGAATCCATTGTGTGGCGCTGCGCTACACAATAGTCTATGTATGGGAAACCCTGTGTAACTATAAATGTATTTTTTCTTGAATAATCTAAACAAATGTATTTATTTTATATTTGTTTATTAATTATTTATTGCATCACTTATTTAGAAAGAAGAAAGCACAACTTTATTCATCACACACTTGTGAAATTTCCTCTCTGAATTTAACCCATCTGAAGCAGCGAACACACACACATGCACATTAACTTTTTTGCTCAGCAGCCACTGTGGCGAGTGGTTTTCCCGAGTCACTCGCCATTCAGCCTTTTCACTCCCCACAATTTTGTTGCCAGGAAATCACAGTTTTTTCTTCACCATGATGCGTTAAAGTTCAGAAGATCTCGATTTAATTCTGAACGGCGGTGTATAATGCATCTCTACAGCAGCACTCGGTATTCAGTGGCGTTCAGGTCGCTCCCGATATGAAAACATGTGACCAATTCAGACAAAAATATAAACAGAGTATTCTGTTTACTGAACTCAAATTCAACCGCTTACAATCTGAAATATCGTATAAAATGAGAAATAACATTCAGGACAACTGAACTGATTCTAATATTAAAAGTCCAGTTCAAAACATTTATCACTGAAAAACAGTTGATGTTTTGATATGCAAGCATTATGTGTATGTAGTGTGTGTGTGTGTGTGTATGTAGTGTGTGTGTGTGTGTGTGAACATGTCTAGACAGAGACATTAAATGTCCTCATTACCTTCATCAGATGAGTCTGAATGGTCCATGAAAAATGGTCTTCATGACCTGAGGCTTCCAGCAGGCCGTAAGTTGATAGCTGGGGTGGGATCAACTTCTTTCCAATCGCATGAACGTTTCTAAACAGCAGCTCCTTCCTCTCCAGCTCAGCCGACTTCATCACAGCTAGGGACTTGAAAGCAGTGCTGTCCTGTAGTGAGCCAGCCGCTTCGTCTGTTTTGATTATATAGTACCGATGTGTGCATTTGACTTTTTGTGGTCCTTTTATAGTTTCGAGTTTAAAATTGCTGGTGCCTGTCTTTGCCAGACTTTCTACATTCTTTGTAGTACATGGTATTTTCGGTTTTGCTATAAACTAGCCAATCTCACCCGAACTTCCATTTGTCATTGAACTGTCTTATCTTCCTATTAGCGTCTTGTTCATCTCTATGGTCGCAGCCAGCTTTGAGGCCCCCGCGGTCCGGACCTCGTTCATTTTTAAGAGCTGAAAATACATTTGTATGCTAAATATTCAACTGGATAAAAAAAATAAAGAATAACATTAAAATGTCTCCATAAAAAGTGCATTGTTAATGATGTTAAACGTTGATTCTGTCTCTGTTTGGTGCGCGCGGCTCTGAGACCAAGAACACAAAAGCGAATGAGCGCACGTGCGATTCTGGGGAGGAACGCAGTGCAGGAGACACGGGGTTTCCATGGTAACTATCAGCGCACTTTCATGAAGCTGTTAAATTTACATTTTCGAACTTCGTAGTCAGCTGGGATAGGCTCC
>JAODJS010000024.1:13486685-13497318 GCA_027576325.1 Sciades assimilis | reverse complement strand
GTGTCCACAAGGCGGCACTGTTGAGTAAGAAAGGTTGCATAGACGGACGCATCTGCTGTCTGCTTGACGGGCTTGTTCTTTCAGTGCTCTCTTGACGCCCAGAAATGTTTTGCACTTTTGAACGATTTCAATGGGGTAATCATGGTCAAATTGGATTTTCTTGTTGCCCACCTGTATCCCCTTCTTCTGCCAAACTTTCTGTAGGACCATTTCCTTAGTTTCAAACTTGGAGATGGTCCTACTATTACTACTACTGCTCTCGGAGCACCGCCCGGACCTTTAGTGCAAGGGCTGTGTGGGCACGTTGGATTTGTAGATTGTTTCCTTCGGGTAGTTAAAAAACTCTTTTATAAGAAGTTGGTCTAGATTGTTTGTAATGGAGCTTCCTTCTGTGTCCTCAGGCAATCCGAAAATCCTGACATTATTTCGCTGAGACCTCGTTTCAAGGTCCGTCAGTTTGTCTTGCATCTGGCGTGTCTGTTGAGTTTTGTTAGGAGGCTGCTTGTCTCCATGTTGTACTCCTGCAACTCTGCTATGCGAGCCTGCGCATCGGTTATGCTCGTCTTCTGCTCCCCAAGTTCTTTGAGATTTTCTGTAAGCTTTCGCTCTATGTCTTGTCTTAAGGTAGGGATTTCTCGTTTCATTTCACCTTTGAGTTCGTCTTTAAATGTTTCCAGCTCATTATGGAAGTCTTGCTTGAGGTCCTGTATATCACTGCTGATGCTAGCGAGTCCAGCTTTCAGTGTTTCGGCGTGATCCATTTTCTCTGACGCTTCACTTTCAGGTTCACTTTTGTTGGAGACCTCTTATTTTTTTAGACTGTTCTTGAGTTTTCTTTGAGACTTTAGTATTTCTCCAGCCTCGGTGACCACTCATCTCAGTTTATAACGATTGTATGTCGAGTTATTCAAATTGAGTGGATTTATTTTCTACCGATTTGGGCGAGCTGAAAACTATGCTAGTAACCCATCCGCCATCTTCCCGGAATTCCCGGTACCAGGATATTTCACTCCAAAACCTAGTTGGCTCTGCCAGGAGGTTCAGACAAAATTATTATTAATTTACTATGTTGTACATTCTCCCAGCATCCTTTCATCCTTCATAAGGAAGAAAATTAAAAAGGTGCATCCAAAATCATCGTGTTGTTTATTCTATGATTGTACCTCCCATCAAATATAACAGTTAACTTTCAAGATGATGTTGATATGCAGCATGCTTCTGGTAAATACAGCAGCCACAAAGCAAATTACCTGTCACAGATAGGTTTTAATATGCACCTTTGACATTTTCACACAAAATCCAAATCCAACAGAATGGTCAGATTTGAATTGACCTTATTATTGTCACAGTAAGTGCTGTATTGAAGCAAAGGAGCCACATTTATAAAGCTGGTATGTAGCAAATTGCAGGCAGCTCTTTAATGAAAAGTATGAAAAAAATAAATGAAAAGGAGATGGAAGGACTGTACACAGTTCATATATGACCATGGCATGTTTTCTACTCATCTTTTTAAGTCTCTGTATGACACTGTTCATAGTTTTAAGTTGTCTGAACTTTATCAGTTAAAACCTCCAATTATTAAATTGTCTAAACTTGGAATCTATATGACTGATTTGGGCATTGTAGTAATTCCTGATGTAGGTGGAGCACAGAAGCACAGCAGGCGAGAGTTAATGTTCCACAAACCACTTTATTTTAGCTTTTCAGCTTTCTTTCCTTCTTCCTTTCTCACTCACACATGCGTTGTAGTTGGGGAGAGAGAGAGCTCCCTTTCTCTACTCTCTCTCTCTCCTTTTGTGCTCCATCCCTGTAACAAACAAACACACAATTGACAGCAGGTGAAATGACTTAGCCACTTACCTTCCCCGACCCTGCCCTCCATTCACAGACTGCCGCTTGGCCACACCCCCGCTGCCACATACCCCTAATGCCCAACTCAGGCCGGGGAGCCATCTGGCCTGAAGCTGACACCCCCCCCGACGGGACAGGAAGTCCACCACCACCATCTGTGCCCCCGGCCTGTAGATCACCTCGAACTTAAATGGCTGGAGAGCGAGATACCAACAGGTGATCCACGCATTGGCATCCTTCATGTGGTGGAGCCACTGGGTGGGCGCGTGGTCTGAACAGAGAGTGAAAGGGTGCCCCAGCAGGTAGTATCGGAGGGCGAGGACTGCCCACTTGATGGCAAAACACTCCTTTTCAATTGTGCTGTACTTGCTTTCGTGCATCGACAGCTTTCGGCTGATGGGGCACTCCTCACCCTCCACTTCCTGGGACAAAACGGCCCCCGGCCCTCTGTCTGATTCATCAGTCTGCAAAATAAAGGGGAGAGAGAAGTCAGGGAAGTGTAAAAATGGCCCCCCACACAGTGCAGCTTTTCCCTCAGAGAAGGCCTGTTGGCACTGCTCCATCCACTGGACCGGATCTGGAGCCCCCTTTTTAGTGAGGTTGGTTAGCAGGCTGGTGACATCCGAATAATCAGGTAGAAACCTACAATAATAGCCAGCCAGCCCCAAGAACCGCCTCACCTCCTTTTTGGTCTTGGGCCTCGGGCAGGCCACAATCGCTGCAGTCTTGTTAATTTGGGGACGCACCTGCCCATGATACTGGTATTGGTGATACCGTACTTCCAATCACACACTTTTCGGGTTAGCTGTGAGACCTGCTCGCCTCAGCAATTTTATAACAGCCCTCAGGTTTTCCAAGTGCTGTGGCCAATCATGACTGTAGATTATGATGTAATCTAGATAGGCGGCCGTGTAGGCAGCATGAGGGCGGAGGACCCTGTCCATAAGCCACTGGAATGTAGTGGGCGCCCCAAACAACCCAAAAGGGAGCATGACAAATTGGTGTAAACCAAATGGTGTGGAAAAGGCCGTGTTCTCTCAGGATAGAGGAATCAAGGGGATCCCCTTGATTCCTCTATCCCAAGAGAAAACAGCTTTTTCCAATATCTCAGTTAGATCCAGTGTCGAATAAAAGCAAGCTGCACCTAACCAATCAAGCAACTCATCAATGTGAGGCATTGGGCATGCATCAAATTTAGACACTGCATTGACCTTTCTATAGTCCACACAGAACTGGACCAACCCATCAGTCTTGGGAACCAGGACCACTGGGCTGATCCAGTCACTGTGGGACTCCTCGACTATGCCCATTTCAAGCATGGCCTCGAGTTCGTCCTGAACCACCTTTTTCTCGCGTTTGGGCAAGCGGTAAGGGCGGCTACACACTACCACCCCTGAGGGCATTTCACTGTGGTGTTCTAGGAGGTGGGTATGACACGGAAGGGGTGAGAACATGTCGGAAAATTCCTTCTGCAACTTGGCTACTTCCGCGAGTTGGGCCGGTGAGAGGTGGTCTCCACAAGGGACCAGATTGGTCCGAGATGTTATCGTTTTTACCTCCAGCCCCAGCCAATGCCACGAGGACCCCCTCATTCCAGCATTTTAAAAGGTTGAGGTGGTAGATGAGTCGCCCCATCCATTCGCTTCACCTCATGGTTGACGTCCCTGACTCGCCGTATGACCTCGAAGGGCCCTTGACACTTGGCAACTAATTTAGAACTCGACATGGGCACTTTGAGCACTTTGTCTCCCAGCATGAACTCTCTAAGGCGCGTGCCCCTGTCATATAGCCGGCTTTGACGTTCTTGTGCCTGCCACAAATTCTCCTGGGTTAGGTGCATGAGGGTGTGGAGTTTTGCATGCAGGTCAAGAATGTACTGGATTTCATTTTTACTAGGTGAAGGTCCCTCCTCCCACTTTTCCCGCAGCATATCCAGAATGCCACGAGGCTTATGTTCATATAATAATTCAAAGGAAGAAACCCTGTGGAGACTTATGGGACCTCTCGTACTGCGAATAACAGGGGCTTGAGCCACTTATCCCAATTATGCACATCTTCACTTACAAATTTCTGGATTATTTTGAGTGTCTGGTTAAATCGCTCTACTAAGCCATCCATTTGTGGGTGACAGACTGTGTGTGGATAGACTTAATCCCCAGTAACCCATACAGCTCATGCATTGTGCGTGACATAAATGAGGTCTTAGTCTGTCAGGATTTCTTTCATAATCCTGACCCGGGAGATAAAGTGGAAGAGTGCTTCTACAATACTGCGTGCTGAAATATAGCGGAGAGGCACTGCTTCCGGATCTCGCGTTGCATAGTCCACTAGAACTAAAATAAAGCGATTATCCCCACGCTGACTGATCTAATGGTCCGACAAGTTCTATCCCAATTCACTCAAACGGGGTCTTGATTAGAGGAAGAGGGCGCAACGGCGCTTTTGGAGTGGCCACAGGATTTACTAATTGGCATTCATGGCATGCCGCACACCACCAACAGACATCCCCATGGATCCTTGGCCAATAGAACTGGGCCATTATTCGGGCCAGTGTTTTGTCTTGCCCCAAGTGTCTAGCCATGGGATTAAAGTGAGCAGCATGGAATACGAGTTCCCTATGGCTCTTCGAGATTAACGACTGGGTTATTTGTTCCTTAGTTTGAGTGTCCTGTGTCACTTGGTACAATCTATCTTTAATAATGGCAAAATAGGGGAAGGTCGGTGCCACACTTGGCTGAAGAGTTTGACCATCGATTATTCTCACTTGGTCAAATGTACATGGTCTGTGTATGTCACAGAGTTTCGTCTCATGACTGCTCTAACGGGAAATCCCCAAGGGAATCCCTGAGAGAGAGAGGGGAGGAGCAGGCTGCTTCTCACTCTGATGCGGTGCTGACGTAGACGGCTCTGTGACAGCTTCTCCAGCCAATGACACACTGGGATCTTCCCATGACCTACTAGGGCAGGACACACTATATGTTAAATATTCCATTATTTTTTTAAATCCTGGCCAATCAGTACCCAAAATCAATGAGTGGGTAAGACAAGAACTAACCGCTGCCTTTATTCTATGCATTTGGCCCCAGAATAGAATATGGGCAGACACTAGAGAGTAAATGGTGAACATCCCTGTGTGCACACACAACACTTTCACTGCTTGTGCTCCCTCCAATGCCTCACCTTGCACCAGGCGTTGGCGAATTGAGGTCTGATTACAACCGGAATCCACCAAAGCGTGATATGTATCCCCTTGAATACTCACCGGTATGCGATATGTTCTGGCCTGATTGGGGGCAGTTTCTGGCACATCGGGGATCCGGATTAGAGCACCCACCTCCCTTGCAGAGCTCTGACTCTGGAGATGCTCTGATTCCCCGCCGCACCAGCACACCGGCCCAGGCTTTCCCTCTACACTGGTGTTATGGGCGTCACTCATCTGATGCACATAGACACAGCTCATCCTTGCCCTCACTACCACCCAGCAGAATCAGCATCAAGTGCTGATCACCCTCCGGAAGGAGCAACAGCAATGCTTCGAAGCCTTTATGCTGGCCCAGCAGGAAGATCGCCAGGCGTTCCGGCACCTGCTCGCATCAGCAGGGCCGACCACCGCTGTCACCACCCTCACAAAGATAGACAACACCGACACAGAAGAGGGAGATGGGAGGACACCACAGGTGCGACGGGCCGGCTGGGGAGGAGCCAGCCACTGTCTCCATGGCAGGAGAATGGGGTGGAGAGGGGGACAAGAGACAGGAGAGAGAGAAGAGAAGCGAGGGGAGACGCCTCATCTGCCTGCCGTCGGAGCCACCTCCAGAGAGTCCTCCACCAGCTCAATGGCTCGTTCCAGCGATGCCGGGCAGTGACACTGGACCACCATTCCTTCCGGAAGTCGAGAGATAAACTGCTCCAGTGCCACCAGATCGATGATCTCATCGGCGTTGCAGTCTTCCACCCTCAGCCACTGCCAGCAGGCGTCCCGGAGTAGCTGGCTGAATGCAAACTGCCGGCCGACCTCCTCCAGAAGCACTGACAATGTTGCTCAGGGAGCGGCTGAGCCGCTGCAGAATGGCTTTCCTTAGGTCACCATAGACCAGTTGGCTGTCAACAGGGAGCTGCTGTGCTGCGAGATGCTCCTCGCCAGTCAGGAGTGGGAGGAGGCACGCCGCGCTCTGCTCCAGCGGCCACCCCAACGCCTTGGCTGCTTGATCAAAGAGAGCAAGATACGCTTCTGGATCGTCCTGCAGTCCCATCTTCATGAGGGTGGCAACAGCGGTGGTCAGCCCTGCTGATGCGAGCAGGTGCCGGAATACCTGGCGATCTTCCTGCTGGGCCAGCATCAAGGCTTCGAAGCATGGCTGCTGCTCCTTCCGGAGGGTGATCAGCGCTTGATGCTGGTTCTGCTGGGTGGTAGCGAGGGCAAGGATGAGCTCTTCAAATGGGGAGGACTCCATGGGGTGGTTCCTTTCTGTGCTCCCAGGTTTCAGCACCACTGTAGTAATTCCTGATGTGGGTGGAGCACAGAAGCATGGCAGGCAAGAGTTAATGTTCCACAAACCACTTTATTTTAGCTATTCAGCCAGCCAACCAGCCAGCTTGCTTGCTTCCCTCCTCTCTCACTCACTAGAGAGCTCCCCTTCTCTGCTCCCTCTCTCCTTTTATGCTCCATCCCTGTAACAAACGGACACAATTGACAGCAGATGGAATAACTTAGCCACTTACCTTCCCTGACCCCGCCCTCCATTCACAGACTGCTGCTTGGCCACGCCCCTGCTGCTACAGGGATTTTAGGCTTTTTTAGGTTTAGTGCTTAATGCTTTATGTAATCTGTTTAAGGATTTTCTTACAAGAGGAAGATTTGTGTTTTAAACTAATGCTAACATTAGCTGCCTGCCACACTGATATGAGGAAATGTAAATTCAGTTCAAATTCCAAAGTTTTGCGAGAACAGCACATACTCTAAAGGTCACTGCAAATACTGATGGTATTTTTGTGCTCCATTATTAATGCAGAGTAGATTAAAATTACAAGTAGCAGTGCAAAAGTCTTAAAATATTCAATTGAGGACATGCTAACTTTTAGGGCCTTAAGGGGGGGAAATATTAATCATTCATTTTGTTTATATCACTGACGTAATAATTACTAAAACTATTTTATTCCTAAACCTATTCTGTAATTCAGCAGTTATCAGTTTCTGATATACCACAAGTTATGAAAAAATAAGACTGAGCACATTAAAAATGTACAACCAAGTTACATAAAAATAATGCATGTCTCATTAGAAAATGTCATTAATTTTGTTTTGAAGTAAGCCTCCTGGAATGAATACATGCCCAAGTGGATTTGCTAGTGTCAACTTGAAGTGCCTAACGACGTACATATCAACAAAACATTTTAGGCTTTCTGCTATCTCCGTCTGACCATTCACAGGCTCGTTCAACATTACACACATTTGCATGGGCCATTTAAATTGACACATGCTTTAGAACCTTTTCACACCCTGACAAGCTCCAAGTAGGGAAACAAGAGGAGAAAGAAAGCCAAACTTAATTTGTTTGTTGTTTGGGATCAAAGATCTGTCATATCCAAAAGAGGACTTCTGAAGAATGATTTTAATTTTTGGAGAGGAGAGTGATGAGTCGTAGGAAGAGGGTGGAATTCAGAATGCCCAGGAAAACTTTCCAGGAAAATGTTCAGGGAAGAAAAATCTTCTGAATCCCCCCGAGAAGAGAAAATGATACGAACTGAAATGGAGAAGGACATTCCCATGTGTGTGTCTTTGCCCATTGAGGTGATGAGTCCTGATCAGGCTTTTCCTTTCGTGAACACCACACTTGCAGATCTGGGTATCGACGAGTGAGTCCTTAAGTGAAAGCCAATATGCAACTTGATAATGTTAACAAATAAATGTTCCTGGACAATATGTGTTATTAGTATAAAAATACAGGTGATTATAGAAAAATCACATGCACCAAATTTCCAAAGTCCAAATTTCTTGACCAATTTCTCGATAATCACCTTGACTCGGCAAAATGGCTGCCAAACGCTCCGTCACCATAAGTGAGGAAGAATTACAAATTATGTAAGAAAATGCCATTCCTAAAAGCACTAAAGATGCTACGAAGTTTGGTCTAAAACTATTCAAAAGTAAGATGGAATTTATTTTATCGATTTCAAAACAAAGTATTACGGCATAGATAAGTGACAAGTCTACTCAGTACCTTTATTACGTTTGTATACCACTTTTGAAGTTTGAAATGTTTTTAAATACTTTTTAAAAAATTTTTTGAAATAATCACCTGTGTATTTATAGTAAAACGATTATCCACCTCGGGCTCAGTGAACATCAGTGAATAATAACCTCAGCTTCATCTCCATTATTATTCACCGATATTCACTTTACCCTCAGCAAATAATTGCTGGATATCTTCTAACTGAAGACTGTATAGCTTAATAATAATGCAATGCATAACAAAAGAAAGCAATCAGGGTTATAATGAAACTGATGAGAATCATGATCATATGTAAATAAATGTATCAGATGATGTATGAAATGTCCATGATGAGCCTAACATGAATACCTTGTCTGCTTGTTCATTTATCATCTGGTGCCTATGATGATCATTAGTTATGTAACATTTCTTCATGTTTTCTGTCAGTGTGAATAATATTGTGTTGGCATGTAGATCGGCAGTGAAAGAGCGTGTGGTGTGGGTGGACACTAAACGCACACAAGTGAGGAGCAGAACGGGGAAACTTAAGGAGAAACGAGTGTCAGTGCTGGAGGTACGAGTGAAAGCACAACTGCCAGGTCAAACAAACTGCCAAGAGGTTCTCTACAGTACTGAGTCTCACACAGACCGCTCATACTGTCACAGCAGTATCAGCTTCCTGCCCTGGACACACACTCAACCAGGTTAGGACATCTTTAATAGCTCATCATTTCAGTATAGCTAAGTCACAAGTTTGCATTTCCTTTTGTGTGATGTGAGTATATGGTACCATACACTCAGCACCTTAGTAGCCACTAGAAGACCATGAGGTGAGATTTCTCAGTATGGTTGTGTAGAATTTTACTTATAACCAGTTGTAAACTTTTTTTTGCAGTTGACAAATGAGATGGTGGAAATGACTGTGGCTTTGGATCAAACAATCCTACAATCAAGTACTACAAAGGAGAAACTAGAAAAGCAGACTGCAAATTAATATTGTAACATTTGACCTGTTGGCCATTTTAGATATTAATTTTCTGTAACCTGCTTCTTACTGCAACACTGGTTAAATACAGAGGGTGTTATTTCAGGGATTTTATTAAATCCTCAAATGGTAACTACTAATAACTGCATGGAAAGATGGAACAATACACACGTCACAATTTATTCAGAATATATTTTATAAGGAGTTTCCAACAGTAGCAAGTAACACCAAGAAAAACCACCTGCTTTCTTCTTTGCTTAGAAGACAATGCATAGAAAACTGAAGCAGTGGCTTTTACTGAAGATTAAAGTATACGCTCTCCTTAAAACTGGGAATATGTAACCCTATAAACTTCTGAACATGCTTTGTGAAACGGCTGATCTGAGCAAGCATTACTATGCATTTAAATTGTTCTATAAAATATATAATTTCTTTATATAACCATCTTGGGTTGCAATAGTGATGCTCAATAGGTGAAGTGGCTAGATAGAGAAAAATGACCAGCATATAAGAAAGGCAAAGAGAATGCAAACTTCCAAATATACTCACAGTATAGAATTTCATGAGTCTATTAGGGATGCAGCAGATCAAATGAATACTGAAAGTCACAACAGTTAATAAAATAAATGACATTTTTTACAAAAAAAAAACACTGCAAAACAAAGTAGTGAAGTGAAATTGCTTGAGCATGCACAAGTGACTAATTGGTGCCTGCTTCCCCCCCCCAAAAAAAAACACCCCACACACACTTGAAATTTGTCTCTTTGCTTTGATTAGGATTAAACAACAAAAGTGGTCATCTTGGTTCTTTGCTCAACTGGAAGTGACATCATTGCACTCTCAAATTCCTGGGAGTATTGTTGGCCAACATCTCTGAGTAACATGACAAGGGTGTTCTGGGTGTCTACAAAACATGCAATACATAAATTAAAGCATGTCTATTGGATGCACAAAACAATAATAAAGCACTCAAGAAACCCAGCATCCTCACCTGCATCAATATCCTTGGTTCCCATTACTTGTGCTGTAGCACACACGATTGGCTTCATATGGCTAACAACCTACAGTAATAAATCACACAAGAGATCATGATATTAAAACACAGTGGTGAACCATTACTATAAAAGGTGGGACTTCAGTTCAGCCAAAACTTAGCCAGACAGGGAGCAAAGGATTTTGCAAGGAATTAGCAGCAGGCTGCCAGGTAACTCCGTTGTGCATAGTTGATGTTAATTTTAAAAGTAAATAAGTAAATTACACAGGGAAATGAATACCAAAGCATTCAGAGAGTAACCAGTTACTCTAATAATAAAAAGTCTCTGTGTGATGATGCACAGGAGGCAAAGAGTTGATCTGGCAGCATTTATTCTGGAAAACAATGAATCAACACAAGGAGATGGGAAAGAATCCTAGCATCCCTACAACATAATACACCAATTAGCTCCCAGCCAAATGGCTACTATTCAGATAAACACTCAATATTACACAGAATTTTACAATGCTAATTTACATATTTGATCTAATACAAGTATAGTGTGTCAAAACATTCTTACATCAAAAAAAAGTGTGTGTGTGTGTGTGTGTG
>JAODJS010000024.1:13277314-13287749 GCA_027576325.1 Sciades assimilis | reverse complement strand
CAGCAATCAAAAAGACGCAGAGAGCGAAAATGAGGCAGAGTGAGCAAATGAGACCGAGCAAGCAAGAAAATGAGACCGAGCGATCAAAAAGGAGACACAGAGCAAAACAAGAGACAGAGCAAGAAAGAAAAGATATACACAGAGAGCGAGCAAGAAAATGAGACAGAGCGATCAAAAAGGAGACACAGAGCAAAACAAGAGACAGAGCAAGAAAGAAAACAAGATATACACAGAGAGCGAGCAAGAAAACGAGACACAGCAATCAAAAAGACGCAGAGAGCGAAAATGAGGCAGAGTGAGCAAATGAGACCGAGCAAGCAAGAAAATGAGACCAAGCGATCAAAAAGGAGACACAGAGCAAAACAAGAGACAGAGCAAGAAAGAAAACAAGATATACACAGAGAACGAGCAAGAAAATGAGACAGAGCGAGCAAGAAAATGAGACACAGCAATCAAAAAGACGCAGACAGCGAAAACGAGGCAGAGCGACCAAGAAAACGAGACAGAGCGTGAAAACGAGACAAAGAGCAAAACAAGAGACGGAGCAAGAAAGAAAACAAGATATACACAGAGAGCGAGCAAGAAAATGAGACCGAGCGATCAAAAAGGAGACACAGAGCACGGAAATGAGACAGAGCAAGCAAGAAACCGAGACACAAAGTGATCAAAAAGGAGACAGAGCGCTCAAAAACAAGATATACAGAGAGTGAGCAAGAAAATGAGACAGAGTGAAAACAAGAGACGGAACAAAACAGAACGAGACACTGACAGAACTGACCACGTGAAAGGAAAGAGAATGAAAAAGATGGAGAGAGACAGAAAGAAAGGGACGGAATGAGAGACAGAGAGAGAGAGAGAGAGAGACTCAGTAAAAGAAAAAAGAAGAGGAAAAGAACATTACAGAGAGGTGATGTGAGACAGGCAGAGACTGAACAGGACCAAAGACGACAGAACAAGGCTGAGTTAGTGAGAGAGAGAGAGAGACACTGAAAGACAGATAAAATGAGACAGAGACTGAATGAAAATAAATGGAGAGAAACCAAGACAGAGAGAGGAGCAGGATAAAGTCAAAACACTAAACACGGGGGGGACGGACCAGAGACGCTTTGGTGCCAACATCATAAAACTGGTGAGAGTAACTGCAACACACACACACACACACACACACACACACACACACACACACACACACACACACACACACACACACAATTGCTGACATTTTGTCTGAAAGCTAAATGAGCGATGTGCCAATAGTTTAGCAGATTAGGGGCGTAAACGCAATTAGAGGAACATGATGTGGCGCTGAGCTCTGGGAGGTGAAGCCCATCCTGAGCTCCGTGACCTTTTCCATTTCACACCTCACTGAGCCGCACTGCCAGAGACAACCTTTACAGAACAGCATCCGTCTCAGCCGCACCGTCTCTACTGTCCACACACACACACACACACACACACACACACACACACACACACACACACACACGAGGAAAAGACAGGCTTCCACTCAAATGGCCAATTCCCAACAGATCGGTAATAAAACGTGGATCACAGCGTGTCCTTCAACCACAAACAGGAGACGCGACGCAGTCAAAACACCACCGGGTTCCACCCGAAAAGGGAGCCTGAAGAAATCTCAGCACTAATAAAGAGTGAGAGCATCAGGACTTTCTTTAGATTACACAGTCGCTCATCTTCAGGAAGTGCTCTATCCTGGTCTGGGAATGCTGGGAATGAGGTGGGAATACACAGCCTGGATGGGGCTCCATGGGAGTCCCTGCTGCTTTGGGTAACGGAATGCTAATTATCCGATGCTAAATATCAAACGTACAAAAAGCCCGTCTCTCCGAGTCTCTTCCTGACCTCCTGGAGCAGCAGAACCCATCACTAACCGCTCACACATCCAGCGTAATGATGGAACGAGACTCCTGAACATCAAATATTATCTGCTCGCTCTTCCAGCGTCAGACTGGCTCAGACCGAGTCGTGTTCGGAGATGTTAGAAAACACTCCACACGCGCACGCATTCACGCACCAGGTTTTAACCCGAGATAATGTGAAACTGTTATAGTTTGCACCACATTTAAAATAAAAGCGGAAAAACTGTTTATCGCAGAAATTCGTGAATTTAACGATTTACTGAACAACGGATTTTATTCCATTTTTGGAAATAAATGGAAAGTAATCGCAAGCATTATGCCGTTGTCCCATCCATAGAACAGATGGAACCTTGCCCATCGTGTTGCTTACTGTTAGACTACACTGAGTGGCAGAAGAACTGAACAACTGGAGTAGAAGAACCGAAGAAGAAGGAAAAGACAACCCAAAGGAGAAGAGCCAAAGTAGAAGAGGAACCCAAAGAAGAAGAACCAAAGAAGAAGAAAAAACAAAGGAGAAGAGCTGAAGAAGTAGAACCACTGAAGAACAGCCGAAGTAGTAGAAGAACCGAGGTAGAAGAGCTGAAGAAGGGCCAAAGTAGAAGGAGAAGAACCCAAAGAAGAACTGAAGAACCAAAATAGAAGAACCCAAAGAAGAACTGAAGTAGAACAACCAAAGAAGAACCTAAGTAGAACAACAACCCAAAGAAGAACCAAAGACGACCCAAAGGAGATGAACCCAAAGAAGAAGGAGAAGAACCAAAGGAGAAGAACCCAAAGAAGAACCGAAGTAGAAGAGCTGAAGAACCACCCAAAGAAGAACCAAAGAAGACCCAAAGGAGAAGAACCCAAAGAAGGAGAAGAACCAAAGGAGAAGAACCCAAAGAAGAACCGAAGTAGAAGAGCTGAAGAACCAATGTAGAAGAACGACCCAAAGAAGAACCAAAAAAAGACCCAAAGGTGAAGAGCCAAAGTAGAAGGAGGAGCCAAAGAAGAAGAATCAAAATACAAGAACCAAAGGAGAAGAGCTGAAGAACCAAAATAGAAGAACCCAAAGAAGAACTGAAGAACCAAAGTAGAAGAACAACCCAAAGAAGAAGGGAAAGAAGACCCAAAGGAGAAGAGCCAAGGTAGAAGAACAGAAGCAGAACAGCCGAAGAGAGACTCAAAGGAGAAGAACCAAAGAAGAAGAGCTGAAGAAGAACCACCACCAAAGGACAGCTGAAGCAGGAGAAGAACCAAGGTAGAAGAGCTGAAGAAGGGCCAAAGTAGAAGGAGAAGAACCCAAAGAAGGAGGAGAAGAACCACCAAACAAGAAGAACCAAAGTAGAAAGGCTGAAGAGGAGGAGAAACTGAAGAATCAAAGAAGAAAAAGGATTGTTATAAATTATTAAAATACTTACCTTAAAAACCCGGCCAGTTTGGAGACTGGTCTATTTTCTAAATATCATCATCATCCTACTGACTCTGCCATCAACCTCTCTCACACACACACACACACACACACACACACACACACGCTTGCTCGCTCTCTCTAAGTTGATACCAGGTCCCAGAGGTGAAGAAAATGAGTCGAAATAAAAACAATTAATTACCCCTAATGTGCCCATGTGTCCCGTCCCAACCCCCTCCCATCCCCCGCAGACACACACACTTCCCCTGTGTCCGTGTCTGCCACATCACGCCGTGGTAATTAGCCTCGGCTTCACACGTGAGAGCACAGCGGCAGCGCCGAACTGATCCCATCCTAATTAGAGAAGATTTGAAAGAGCAGGAGACCTGCGCGTGCCCTCCGCCCACTCTCTCACATAATCAGCTCGTTCAGGATTCGCGCGGAATACGTAACCGCGGCTCGGCTCACCTGCCTTCACCGTGAAAACCATGAGTGATGGGAGCGGAGCACACCGAGGCACGGTCAGCACAAGAGTGGCTATTTTTATCCTGCTAATTAAGCCTTACATCATCGGAGTGGAACAGCATTTTGAATCCTGTGCTGACCGGGCGTGGCCTGTCCAGCTGTTTACGCTGTTCTGATTAAATATGTATGATGTACATGACGTGTGTATCATTTATAACGTGAGCTGAAAACCACGTACGATGATCTGAAGGACATGAAGGTTTCCTGAACACGCGACTCTCACTCCGCTGCTCGACGTCGACATACGAACACGGAAATCTCAACGCATGGCCGGTTCCAATCGCGTTCAGACCACGTCGCGAGCCTTCCACTTCCACACGGACGACAAAGTCCTGCTCATGATGCCTCAAGTGCATCTTGACGCGCTATAACCATCTTTAGAACTTGACTCGGCTGAGGAAGGCGTGGCACTAATCCCGAGCGCCGTGGACCGGTTTTTCAAACAGCTTTGGCTCCAGCGTTTTGTGCTCGCTGTGTGAACGCTCAGCGAGGTGGAAGCACTGCTGCGTCATCAAGACATTCCTGCAAACAGTAATTATTCACAGATCTTTCCACAGAGATATTGTTCATTACTCTTAAAAAAAAAAAAAAAACACACGATACTTACTTGATTGATGTCACCATGACAACCGAGTCCAGGACTATGGAGAATACCCAGCTTGGATATTCAGAATTTATTCTATCCACATTCACCGGATATGAGCAGGCGCGCGCTCTGATTGGCTACCCTACTACTAGGAGATCAGCTCATATACCGTGAGTAGAGAAAAACAAAATGGCGGAGCGTGCTGCTGAACCAACCGAGGACGAAAAAAAAAAAAACTACTTGAAAACAAAAACCCAAAAAATACAAACACAAAACACAGAATAAAAAAAATTATTGGATGGTAAGAACGTATCTTTTTTTTCTTTCCAAGAATTATCATGTCCCAACAGCTAGCCGCTGTGTTCGGGGATCAGGTCATCGAGGCCCCTGCCTTCGACTGCCGCCCAATCCACACTGCACCGGCCCCGGCTACCTCTGTGGGTGGTGTGCCCACAGGAGGTCGGGCCCACATCACCGCTTCGGGCTGAGCCCGGCCGGGCCCCGTGGGCAAAGGCCCGGCCATCACACGCTCCATACATTTTTAAAACGATAAATTTGTAAGGCAAATTCACACAGCACGATTTCGGTGATATCTGGTATTTGGAGCAGTTCTTATGGTCTGGAAACAAAAGTCAGAAGCGCCATCCCAAAGAGCCCCCCACACAGTAAGTGTCAAGCTTATAAAGCCTGTTGCTTTAATTTATTAGTTTTCCTTTGTCTTTTACGATTTTCACTGATAGCAGTTCTGAAGTTTTATACGAGGCTAAATAATAGCAATAAATAGGCACTTTCACTTTTAGTGCTGGAGCTGGCAGGAACGGGTGGCGTGTTGTGCCATATGCACTGTGCGCAGCGAGCACGCAAGAGCCAGGAATTTCTTCGGATTCACGTCCAAAACTAAGTTACTCATAAAACTACCAACCTTTTCTGGTTCTAAGAGCACCAATTTGGACCATGTAGACCCTTTCTATTTTGTGCTACAACATTAAGTAGAGGTAGGTGTGTGTGTGGCAGTGGGGTCAGTGCGCAATCATTTATTTTTTTACTAAAATTCTGATGCTGTAGTTGAAGGAGAGGGTGGAAAGGCTGTTTCTGCTTGTGCCTGATGCAGTACTTGAAGAAGGAGGATCTCTATTTGCTATGGCCTTTGTGCCAATTCCATGATTATTGTAGGGACTTTACCTTAAAATTTCAAACAGGTTCAATTCACCTTAAAATCAGCTCTCTGTAAAGGGACACCGCAAGGTGATCCTAGATTTTGGAATTTTGAAAAAAAAATTATTTTATGGTTGCAGAGATGTAGTGATTTTGGTAAAAAATAAATAACGGTAACTGCACACTGAACAACACACACACACACCTTTAACATTGTAGCACAAAATAGAAAGGATGTATATGATATATCTATATAACATATATATATATATTTATTTATTTGGTACTGTTAGAACCAGAAAAGGTTGTAGTTTTATGAGCAACTTAGTTTTGGATATGAATCCTAACAAATTCCTGGCTGTTGCGTACTCGTGACGCACAATGCATATGGCACAACGCACCACCTGCTCCTGCCAGCCCCAGTACTGAAAATAAGTGCCTAATTACTGCCATTATTTAGCCTCATGCCTACCAAGTGAGGTTATAAAGATGACAATTACAGAGACACTGCTTTATCATAACTGCGAAAGTTGAACACCAAATCAGTTGAAAAAAAAAAGCAAACTATAATTTGTACCATGTATTAACTTCCTGGATTCCAGAAAACCACTGGAGCAGTTGTTGCTCTTCTTCTTCACGAGCGAGTTGGCTTGCATATTCGTCTTTCTCCATGGCTATAGGTTCTAAATTGTCTTCAGACAATCAAGCAAAGATTGAGAATGAATTTGAAGAGCTTTCATGTCTTTTTCAAAAGAATCAGTATAAAGAACACACGCCACTGCAGAAAATAGCATAGAGTCTGTGTGGACACAAAAGAAGGCAGTGGCGTATATGACGTCACACATGCAGCACCGCGGACCTATAAACCGGTGCAATCTAATAATGGTAGACAAGCTTTTAGTGATTTTTGGAATAGAATTCAGATGAATAAATTTTTTTTAAAACTAATTTTTTTTAATCAATTAACTTTACAACCTATGTGAGCATATCACACACAGAAAACCCAGGATTTTATTATGTAATTTTTGTTAGACTAGCACTTTAAGTTAAGCTTTTAATTAATAAATAAAATAAATGAATTGAAAAATTAAAAAAAAAACCCACTGACCTCCTGAATGTGTTCAGCGATCAGACACCCAGTCACCTTCTTGTCATTTGAAATGAAGAGGAAGGTTTTGGTCTGGGAAGGGACCTTAGTCTTCACTTGCTGGAATCCCAGGTCATTGTCCACCATTTCTCTTATCTCCTCCACCTCAAAGCAGACCCAAAAAAAAAAAACACTAATAAATTTTACTGATTTACTTGCACTAAAGCCACTGAATAAAACTTATTAAAAAAACTTAAATGTAAAAATTGTTTTTAATTAGGTTCCTCTTTGTTTACTTTTATGACTTGTGTGAAAACCTGATGTTTTAGGTCATATTTATGCTGAAATATCGAAAATTCTAAAGGAGTTCACAAACTTTCAAGCACCAATTTTACCCCTTTTTGACCAACAGGGTATGGGTTCTTGAACCAGTTCCATTCAGGATTCTTTGAACCTTGGTGCCAGCTAGTGAACCAACCCACATTTTCACCAGTTTTGAGCAGAAATGTTATAATCAAGGATACATCATGAACGGGGGCACTGCATAATTCGCAACAGGAGAAAACAGTTGCAGCAAGATGGTGGTGCACATTGATTACACACGAGCTTTGGTTCCGCTACTGCATACATTTGTTTTCGGACCATTTTTTCCTCAAGATGTATCCTTTTTCATTCCGTTCTCCTTTACCGCACTCTGCTTCCTCGCCAAACTAATGCCACTCCCACTCATGTAATCATCACTGTTCATGCTGAAAAAATCAGCTATATTTTGGTTCAAGCTGTGAACCAACTTTTTAGGTTCCGAATCAATCTATTTTTAGTCAAAATGCTCTGAACGGTTCAAAATCTGGATTTGGTGCACGAACAAGAACGGAACCCATTCCCTGTTGGTCAAAGTGTAAGTGGTATGCATGTGGCAATTAGAAGACTGATTTGAGTAAGCAGTACCTTTTTCAGTGCATATTTAGGGTCATCTGGGAGAACAAGTATAATCTTGCCATCTGGGTATTCCCCTAAAATCCTCTCCTTTTTCCAACCCTGTATAAGATTCAAAATAAGCAGATATTAGATAGGTAGTCCATCAGTGTCTTATATACCACTTCTGAAAATTATGTGAAATATTTTAACTAGAATTAGAAAAAAAACCCAACAGAACTGTTGTCATATCCAGTCAGGTAAGCCAAAAAGCGCACCACATATCTGACAGCACTGATGAACTGGTTGTGGAAGAGCAGGTGCTGGGTCTCATCCTCAGTGGTGGAAGGAGAATACAGCATCCCACACACACTACAAGTTGTGGCTCCAAATGCATTCTGGTTCTTGTCCTTGATTACACCATACATATTGTAATCAGACAGGAACTTTAATTAATACTGTGCGTAATTTGAAACAGAAATCCTGAACAAGTGAATATTTTGTGTACAGTCCAAGTTTACCAGTAATGTCCTAAGATATAACATGAACTGACTTCATTAAAGTATTACTGATTCAGATAATATTTGTACATTACATTTCAATAACAAGAGTGCTCCCCCGCTGGCAGCCATGCCATAACTCTGGTAAACTGCGACTGAATTGAATAAAATTGCAATATGCATATTACCGACGTATAACAAATTCCTCTAGAAAATGTGAGAGGAGTTGATTTCAGAAGGTGAGTACCCTTCCCGGGACAGATGGACATCACCACGACATAATCTCCCTTCGAGGATTTCGGCCAGTGGGGGATAAAAATTGTGAGGGAAGTTGATTTCAGAAAGCAAGCACACCTTGCTGAAATTGCCAAAGTTGGTTAATAATCAAGGGCATAACTCTGCTAAAATTTGCCCAAATTAAATGAAATTTCAATATGCGTAGAACGGTCATATAGCAAAGCTTTTTGCCAAGTTTGGTGGAATTCCTCCACAAATTCTGAGAGGAGTTGATTTCAGAAGAATGTACAACCTCATGAAATTGTCAAAAGTACAAAGTTATTTAATCGAGGGTTAAAACTCTGGTAAACTTTTCATAAATGAATTTAAATCACAATATGCATATTACCGTCAGATAACAAGGCCTTTTGCCAAGCTTCGAGAAATTCATCCAAAAATTGTGAAAGGAGTTGATGTCAAAAGGCAAGCACACCTTCATGAAAGTGTGAAAATACAAGGTTGTTAATCAAGGGCCATAACTCTGGTAAAATCTGACCAAATTGAACAACATATGCGTACTACTTACATACAACAATACCTTTCATCAAGTTTTGTGAAATTCCCCCAAAAAATTGAGAGAGGAGATGATTTCAGAAGGAAAAAACGCTCTCATGAAATTGTCAAATTATAATTGTTAATTAAGGTCTGTAACTCTGGTAAAATGTGACAGAATTTAACGAAATCACAATATGCATATTAGCAACATATAACAAAGAATCCTGCCAAGTTTCATGAAATTCCTCCAAAAATTGCGAGAGGAGCTGATTTCAGAAAGTGAGCACCCTTCCAGTGATGGATGGACATCGCCACGATATCCATCTTTTTGGCCAGCAGGGGATAAAAATCTAAGGTATACTAACAACTGAAGTACTGAATATCAACCCAAGAAATATATGCTGATTATATTTTGAAAAAAAAAAAACCATCCACAATAATTCTGCATATAAAATTGTAAGAATCAGCTATAATACTGACAATTGAATATATAATCTTCACTTCTTGGAACCCACTATGAAATTAAACTTACGGTGTTGTTTTGCTCTCCTTCTACACTTGCAGTCCTTAAATTATTCGTAACTTCATTCCTCAGCTCTGTGTCTGACCCACTGCCAGAGGTGCCCCTTTAAAATAAATAAATAAATAAATAAGGGCATATTAAGCACAAAGTGCACTAACAAGAAACAGTGCTTTAACAGAACACCCTGGTGCTTTTTAATTAATCCGTGTTTATCTCCACATGCTAGCTGAAGCTCTTACATGAATAATTTTTTTTCACTGAAATATTTCAAGCATATCCTTGTTCAAACATAGAAAACCTGCTTTCAACACCATTTCTGTTTACAAATGACTGATCACGGTATCTACAATGTAAGAAATGACTCTGGCTGCAGGTATATGGCTATGGAGTGCAGTACATGCTGTTATTTAGATATGCATTATTATGCATATTTAAATACATGAGAAGCTAGGCTGTTTTTCCTATTATGACCTTCCACAGACCTGATGAGAAATACTAACTCCACTAAAAAGTTTTTGGGCAACATGTTTATAGTGGAGCTCCCCATGTGTGAAGAAGAAGAATGTCACATGCACACTCAAGCACAGTGAAATTCATCCTCTGCATTTAACCCATATGAAGCAGTGAAGACACGCATACGCACACACGTGAGCAATGAGCACACACACATACTCGGAGCAGTTGGCAGCCATGCTACAGCGCCCAGGGAACAGTTAGGGGTTAGGTGCCTTGCTCAAGGGCACTTCAGCCCAAGGCTGCCTCATATTAACCTAACCACATGTCCTTGAACTGTGGGGGAAACTGGAGCACCCAGAGGAAACCTACACAGACATGGGGAGAACATGCAAACTCCACACGGAAAGGTCCCGTCAGCCACTGGGCTCAAACCCAGAACCTTCTTGCTGTGAGGCAACAGTGCTAACCACTACACCACCATGTCATGCACAGAGGAGCTCCATACTGAAGAGAATCTGAGAACACATCGACCTGATTTTTGATGGCTTTTGTATGTATGAATGAACGATATGTACCACCACAGGAAATCTGATTGTAAGTACAAGACAACATCTCACACAAAACACTTGATCACCAAATAACGTAAT
>JAODJS010000024.1:12650093-12664057 GCA_027576325.1 Sciades assimilis | reverse complement strand
CGACCCCTAAAACAGCAATCTTACCTCTATAGCGATTTTTTTGCTGTGACATCCAGGGATTCAGCACAAGTTGAGAAAACGACAGCGTGTATCCATATCAAACCTGTGAAAGCATGATACCCAGCATGGTGGTCTAACCCGGAAACACGTAGCCATGATGTCGTGCGTGATGTTAGGCGTACAAGGTCCATATAAGCACAGCAAACACTCACACATGTCACAAAATATTGTTCTGTGTCCCTGTACTTGATCATACCAAGCCGTTGTTTCTAGTTCCTGACTTCCCATGATTTTGACCTAGTTTTCTGTTAATTTCTGACTTTGAACTTTTACCTGATAGCTGATAATCTGTTTGCACATCAACCGACCCTTGCTTGACCCTGACTTCATCTTTTGGCTCTCGATTCGGATCTGGCTACCAGTTTACTACGCACCTGCTCTCCCCTGCACCTGCATCCGTAAGTGCCTGCACCCTGACAGGATACTTTGCTATCATGCGTGCAGCAGAGGAGGCAAATCAAACTGCTCTCAATGCTCAGTGATGATTGTTGGGAGAACAACAACAGAAAGTGTTAAGTGAATTAAATATCAGAATGTCACAATTAACAGCTGTTGTCTCACAGGCCCTCCTGACATGCACCACATCCACCACGAGTGTAGCCATGATGGTGCCTTGACCTGAGAAGCTCTCCAGGGAGCTTTCTGAGTGCAAGTTTCCTCCTCTAGTGTTTGCTATACTTCACAACCCTCATGGGTGCTACAGAGGAACAGAAGATAGTGCAATTAATCAGTCTCCTCACTGCCAAGGCTATGATGTGGGCTAGCGCCATTTGGGAGTGTGGTGGTGAGCACACTACTTCATATAATTGTTTTATCTTATTGTTCAAATGAGTATTTGATCATCAGACTGAGGATGTTGAAGTAGGGGAGAGACTACTCACAATCTGGCAAGGAGAAAGGAGAGTGGCCGAGTATGCCCTGGAGTTCTGCATGCTAGTTGGTGGAATGAACCAGCACTAAAGACAACCTTTCACCAGGGATTAAGCCCAGATGTTCTCACAGTCACGATGAACAACTCACCCTCAATTCCCTCATTGACTTAGCTATCAAACTGGATCACCTGCTCCATAACCAGCCCTCCTTACAGCACTCTCCAGTCCTTTCACAACCTCCACAGTCCCCTACACCTATGGAGTTCTCCAATACTCACATGCCACATTCTGAGAGCGAGAGGAGGCATTGTGAGCAGTGGGTTGTGCTTTTACTGCAGTGAACATGGTCATCTTTTGGCAAAGTGCCCAGTCTGACCACCTAACCCCAGAAGGGAGGATCTCCCCATAAAGAATCTAGCTCCACCAGCCCAGTGAGTTACAAACCCCATTCAGCACAACATTCACTTAAAATGCACATACTGTTACAGCTCCCAGACTTGACCCATTTTTCTGCCCTCACAGACTCAGGGGCAGAAGGCAATTTCATTAACCTCAAGGTCTTCCAGAGACTTAACCTGCCCACAGAGGAGCTACAACAACCAATAAACCTTAAAGCCATTAAAGCGACAGTGGACCCATTGGGGAAGGGCTCATCGCAGCTTGCACCTTGCCTATTGAAATTCAGGTCAGAGCCCTTCATGTAGAACATATAGCCCTATTTTTCACCTGCACAGTACATCATGCATCATTCTGGGTTTCTCCTGGTTACAACTCCATGATCCTCTCATTTCCTGGAAGCACAGAGAGATTTTGCAATGGTCACCCTCATGCTTTCAATAATGCTTACAATTCCCATAGATCACCTTCCACATCTGTTGAGAGTCTCTCATCTGGAGGTATTGAACATGTTCCTGCCTGCCAGTGTTGTCGTCAAGTCACTAAACCTCAAGTCCAAGTCCAGTCTTGATTCCCCAGTGTTCAAGTCTGAGTCAAGTCCAAGTCATTAAAGAAAATTTCAAGTCAAGTCTGAGTTGAGTCCACTATTGATCAGAGTCAAGCCCGTGGACAAGAGTCCAACTGCACCATTTGACGGTGGCTGTTGCTTCCTTTATGTGAAACCATCTCTGCTACTGTGTTGGACTAACGTTATTGCTTGACTGCCCCATTTTAGTTAATAGGCTACAGATAAAAAGCTTGTTCATCACTCAGCAAGCTCTGCTATCAACAGGGCAAATAACATAAGAGCAGGTTAATGCTGGCTAGCTCATCTGTCAGCAAGCAAGTGCCGCTATCAACAGAGCAATGAACATAGTGTGTCACTTACTTTTCTGGGTATAATCTTGGTAAATGGTGATTGAAGATCACAGTTGTCCCTGTCATCTCCTCAATAGCTCTTTTACATATGGAACACATAGCAGAAGAAGTATTCAGTGAAGGTAAAGCCAGTGGCTTGCCTCCCCACTAACCCTATGATTGTGCCATTGATCTCCTCCAGGGTACAATACCTCCATGAAACCACATCTATCCTCTTGTCATCGCTGGACAAGCTGCCATGGAGGAATATGTTCAGGAAGCTTTACAACAGGGATATATCCATCCATCCACATCCCCGACATCAGCAAGCTTCTTTTTTTGTGGAGGGGGGGGGGTCTTCACCCCTGCATCGATTACAGAGGACTAAATCAGATTACAGTCAAGTATCCTTATCCATTTTCACTGGTTCCCTCCACTCTAGAACAACTAAGAACTGCCAGTATGTTCACTAAACTGGATCTTAGAAGTGCACACAATCTGGTAAGAATTTGTGAGGGGGACGAATGGAAGACAGATTTTAATACAACTTATGGTCACTTCGAATACTGTGTGATGCCATATGGACTTTCTTGCACTCCCAGTGTCTTACAGTGTTTCATTAACAACATCCTTCGAAACATGCTGGGACATTATGTTATAGCCTACATTGATGACATCTTGATTTACTCCCCAGATGAAGCCACTCACCATGAGTGTGTCAAATCGGTACTGACCTGGCTCCTAGAGAACCACCTTTATGTCATGGTGGAAAAGTGTGAATTTCATGTGACTCAGATTTTGTTCCTTGGGTACATCATCAGTGCAGAGGGCATAAGCATGGACACCAGCAAGGTTTCTGCAGTTACTTCCTGGCCCACACCCACCATTGTTAAAGAACTGCAATGCTTCTTAAGATTCACAAATTTCTACCACCACTTCATCAAGGGGTTCATCATGATTGCCTCACCTCTCACTGCCCTGCTTAAAAAAAGATCCCAAATGTCTCCAATGGAACCAAGCTGTGGAGGAGACCTTTGAAAAACTCAAAGTGGCCTTCCTGTCAGTACCCATTCTCAGACACCCAGATCTTACCATACCCTTCACTGTTGAAGTAGATGCCTCAGAAACAGGAGTGGGAGGGGTGCTATCACAGTGCTTTGGGGAGAAGCCCAAGCTACACCCCATGGCCTTTTTTCCAAGACACTCACATCAGTGTAGCAGAATTATGACACTGGAAATTGGGACCTTCTTGCCATAAAATTGGCCCTTGAAGAGTGGAGACATTGGCTAGAGGGGACAATCCTCACTGAAGTAGCTGGAAACTGCTAAATAGTTAAACCCCCATCAAGCAAGGTGGGCACTCTTCTTCACCCATTTCCAATTTTCCATTTCATACTGTCCAGGTTCCAAAAACACTAAGGCCAATGCCCTCTCCAGAATTCACACTGCCTCTAACAGTAACCAAGAGCCCACTCTTATCCTGCTACCTGAATGCTTTGTCAAGGCAATTGCATGTACATGGGAAATTGACAAAGCTATAGCTCAGGTCCAGCCACACAATTCTCCTGAAACCTGTCCTCCCAGTCTCATGTATGTACCTCCACAGTTCTGAGGCCGACTTATTACCTGGGCTCACTCATCCTCAGCCACAGGACATCCCAGTAGTCAATGTACAGCTCACCCAAAATAAGTATTGGTGGGAAAACATGGTCTCCAAAATTAACAAGTTTTTTTTTCCTCCTGCTCTATCTGTGCCCAAGCCAAAGTACCCCAGGCTTCATCAGCCAACAAGCTCTGCCTGCTGCCTATACCCCAAAGACCCTGGTCACATATAGCTATAGATTTCATCACAAATCTACCAAAGACTCAAGACAATATAGTCCCACTTGTCACCCAAGAATTTCATACTGAACATCCCAACAAACCAGTATGCAGGAAAAGAGGTTACCCCAGAAAGAAGATCGCTCTCAGAGTGAGTGCCTCGGGGAGATCCAAACATGGTCACTATGGACTACATTTCCCAAGTGCCACAGCACCCTTCCTCTCTGGAATATTAAGGTTTCCCCATCTGTTTCCCATCATCTCAGTAATCAGCCCCTCTGTGTTAGCACAGCAAACACTCACACACAATCCAACGTATCGTTCTGTGTCCCTGTACCTAATCATACCAAGCCATTGTTTCTAGTTCCTGACTTTCCGTGACTTTGACCCTCTTTTATGTTAATTTCTGACTTTGAACTTTTGACTGATCTCTGATAATCTGGTTGCACATCAATCAACCCTTGATCAACCCTGACTTTGCCTATTGGCTCTCAATTTGGCTACCAGTTTGCTATGCACCTGCTCTCCCCTGCACCTGCATCCATAAGTTCCTGCATCCTGACATAAATTAAAATGTTTCAAGAATTTTTCTGTTATAATTTTCATAATTAAGGCCTATAGCACAAAAAAATCTGAAAATATTTGAATATTTAATTTCAGATGAGTAAAACATTATAAATACCGTGTATCTCTCGGCCTAGATACATGCAACCACAATAATGGGGAAGACTGCTGAATTGACAGTTGTCCAGTAGATGATTATTGACACCCTCCACAAGGAAAAGTGCACAAGAAACAAGGATAACTGCAGCTTTGAGAGGATTGTCAAGAAAAGTTGATTCAAAAACTTGGGAGAGCTTCATAAGGAGTGGACTGAGACTGGTATCGGTGCATCAAGAGCCACCATGAACAGACATCTTCAGGAAAGGGGCTATAACCATCACATTCCTAATATCAAGCCACTTCTGAATCAGAGACAACATCAGAAGTGTCTGACCCGAGCTAAGGAGAGAAAGAACTGGACTGTCACTCAGTGGTCCAAAGTCCTCTTTTCAGATGAAAGTAAATTTTACATTTCATTTGAAAATCAAGGTCTTAGAGTCTGGAGGAAGAGTGAAGATGCACAGAATCCATGGTGTTTGAAGTCCAGTGTGAAGTTTCTGTAGTCTGTGATGATTTGGGGTGCCATGTTGGTCTACTACATTTTATCAAATCCAAGTCAACACAGCCATCTTCCAAGAGATTCATGCTTCCATCTGCTGACGAGCTTTTAGCATCTGCCTACAGTGCCAAAACTATGACCAAATGGTTTGCTGATCATGATATTACTGTGCATGATTGTCCAGCCAACTTGCTTGACCTGAACCTCATAGAGAATCTATGGGATATTATAAAGAGGAAAATGAGAAACACCTGATCCAAAAATACAGATGAGCTGAAGGCCACTATCAAAGCAACCTGGGCTTCAATAACACCTCAGCAGCACCACAGGCTTATCACCTCCATGCCAGGCCACACTGATGCAGTAATTTGTGGTAAAGGAGCCCCAACCAACTACTGAGTGTATAAATGAACATACTTTTCAGATGTTGAACATTTCTGTATTGTAAATCTTTTTTTGATCTTAAGAAATATTAAGGATCTTCTTGGTGTGAAGCAACAGTGCTAACCACTACACCACTGTACTGCCCTGAGCTAGAAACCATAATCATCAAAATTAAAACATAAAAAGGCTTGAAATATTTCACTTTACTTGTAATGAATATAGAATATATGAAAGTTTACTTTTTGAATTAAATTATGAAAAAATGAACTTTTTCCACAATATTCTAATTGTTTGAGATGCACTAGCTTTTTGGTAATTACAGGACAGGCATGAACCACATCCCCAGGTGGATCCCTGATTTGAATGACTGGCAGCTTCACCAGATGAAGCTTTATTGTCAGGGTGCAGGCACTTATGGATGTATGTGCAGAGGAGAGCAGGGAATGCAAACTGGAAACAAAGCCAAAATGCAAGTCTTGTAGAAGCAAGGTCATGGGACAGGCAATGGCCAATCAATTGGTAGACAGGGCAATGCAGACAAGGCTAGAGAATAATGAGAAAGGTACGAGAGCAAGGGTCGAGAATACAATAAAGCAGGCAGTAGAATAAAGATTCATATGACAAGAATGAACACTGAATGATACTTTGCATCAAGTGAGAGTGTGAGAGGTGTTTATATAGCAGGGGCTGATGAACCAGGAAATGAGTGACAGGTGTATTTAATAAACAGGTGATAAATGGTGCTGTGGTTCGTGGATGTTGTAGTTCTGAGCAGCCATATTTGTAGTTGGGTTCAGACTGGTGCTCTCGACAGCATTACTGACAGAACCCTCCCAAGGAGCTCCCTCCAGGAGCTACATTTTTTCCTAGGATGCCCTCTTCCTCTGGGTGCAGGCTTGTCAGGGGGCTGTGGAATTCCTGAGTCAGGAGAGAGTACAGAATGTCCCTTGCTCCTCCCCAGCTTCGCTCTTCAGGTCCATAGCCCTCCCAATCTACCAGGTACTTCAGCTGACCTCTTCTGCACCTAGAGTCTAGGATTCTGTTTACCTGGTAGATGGGATCCCCTTCTGGACAAGGTGACAGGTGATTTGGGGGGAGCGTGTTTGTGGACAGGGGACCTTGGATGGCAAGTTTTAGGCAGGAGACATGACGTGAGTGACAAGTGACTGTGCAGTGGGAGCTCAAGCCTATAGGAGACTTCATTGAAGTGTTGGAGCACCCTGCAAGGTCTGAGGCAGTGTGCCTGTAACTGTATTGGATTCCTTGAGGTCCTTAGTTGACACACGCACCCAGTCACCAGGAGAAAACTCACAGTTTCCGCTCCTCTGCTTGTCAGCATATTCCTTTGACAGACTCGATGCATTGATGAACCTCCTCCCAAACTGACTGGCTG
Organism: Sciades assimilis; assembly: GCA_027576325.1. Lineage (NCBI taxonomy): Eukaryota > Metazoa > Chordata > Actinopteri > Siluriformes > Ariidae > Sciades > Sciades assimilis. The sequence continues at coordinate 12,657,072 of JAODJS010000024.1, read as the reverse complement.
CGTGAGGACCACTTCTGCATTGCCTGTACCTGTGCTGGTGAGTCATCCCATGGGAACAGGGGGTGGGGGGATGGTAGCCAAGTATGCACTGAAAGGGTGTTAGTTGTAGAGCAAAGTGCTTCAGAGAGTTCTGTGCATACTTAGCCCATGGGATGAAATGGGCCTAGTCCCCCTGGTTCCACATGCAGAAGATTCTGAGGAAACATCCTATCTCCTGGTTAGCCCTCTCTACCTGGCTGTTGAACTGGGGGTGATATCCGGACTTGAGGCTCACTGAGACACCTAACCACTCCATGAAACTGGCCCATAGACGAGAGATGAACTGAGAGCCATGGTTGCTGACTATGTCCTCTGGGATGTCAAAGTATCTGAATACATACTGGGATAACAGTTCAGCAGCCTGGAAAGCTGTGGGGATGCCAGGTAACAGGATGAGTCTCAGTGTTTTGGAGAACCTGTCAATGATGACCAGGATGGTGATAGGTCAGTGATAAAATTGATGGCCAGGTGAGACCAGGCTCTCTGAGGTACAGGGAGAGGGCACAGTTTACCAGTGGGAGGTGTTTGAGGTACCTTGGCTTGTGCACACTCTGTGCATGAGGAGATGAAATGGATGATCTCAGTCAACATATTCTCCCAACAGTACTTATTCTGTAGCATTTGGTGAGTACGATGACTACTTGGGTGACTGGCGGCAGGAGATGCATGTGCCCAATTGATGGTTAAGGACATAGAGGTGGCCAGATGGGCAGTTAGCTGGAGGAGTCTGTGGTTGCAACTTCCTTATCTCTTTGTCTAGATCACATGAAATCAGTTGGATGAAGCATTTGGGCATGAGGATGGGGTGAGGTTCAGGGTCATTAGGAGATGGGCTGAAGACCCATGACAGGGCATCTGCCTTAGTGTTCTTGGTGCCTGGACAATAGGATATTGTGAAGTAGAAGTGTGTGAAAAACAGAGCCCATCAGGTTTGGCATGGGTTAAGTCTCTTGGCTTTCTTGAGATATTCCAAGTTCTTATGATCTGTAAGCATGACAAAGGGGTAAGTGGCTCCCTCCAGCCAGTGTCTCCATTCCTCCAGAGCAAGCTTGATAGAGAGTACAGTAGTTCTCTGTTCCCGATGTCATAGTTCTCCACTGAGGTGAGTTTTTGAGAAGAATGCGACTGGGTGGAGCTTGGGCTTCTTGCCAAAGTGCTGAGAGAGGACCCCTCCTACACCTGTCTAGGAGGCATCCACCTCGACCATGAAAGGTCAGGTAAGGTCAGGATGTTGGAGGATCGGGGCTGTGGTGAAGGCAGTTTTGAGCTTGTTGAAGGCCTCTTTGGCTGCAGAGGTCCAGTGGAGGCACTTTGGTCCCTTCTTTAACAGGGAGGTCAAGGGCACTGAGTGAATACTGAAATTTCTAATGAAATGGTGATAGAAATTTGCGAAACCTAGGAAGCATTGGATCTCCTTGACTGAAGTGGGCACTGCCCAGGAAGTCACCACAGAGACCTTGAAGGAGTCCATACTGACCCCCTCTGCACTGATGATGTACCCCAGAAAGGAGATCTGATGCATGTGGAACTTGCACTTCTCGGCTTTGACATAAAGGTGGTTTTCTAATAGGCAGTTGAGCACTGATCGGACATGCTTGAGATGGCTCTCTTCATCTGGGTCAAGGAAGGCAATTTCAGCAATACAGGAGCCTTGAAAGACTGAGCTCTAAATGATCTCACTGGGGTCACCAGGTCAGCCTTGGTCTCCACAGAGCTGGTGTATGGTGGGCGGACTGGTAACTGAATAATCTGATGGTTGTCACTCCTGCAGTAGAAACACAGGCCCTCTCTCCTCCTCATGTGGGGCATTTCAGATGAGTTTGTGAGACCTCCATGGGTGTGGGAACATTGGTGGTTGAAGTGGGCACAGCCTCCTACTTGAGTGACGGGCAACTGGATAATAGATGGTCCAGCTGAATCACGAGATCAATCAGGGCGTCTAAGGTGAGATATTCATTACAGCACACCAGCTCACTCAATGCAGCAGGGCAGAGCCCCTGGTGGAAAACAGCCTTTAGAGCTGGCTCATTCCATCCGCTGGCTGCTGCGAGAATCTGGAAATCTAGGGCATAGTTGGCAACTCTCCTAGAGCCCTGTGTGATGGTCAGTAGGCTCTTGTCAACCTCAATTCCCTCAGGTTCATGATCAAACACATGCTTGAATAGTGCGAGGAAATGATCATATGAGGTTGTGTACTCCCCTCCACTCCGCCATACAACAATGGCCCACTGCATCACCTTGCCGGTCAAGAACGAAAGAAACCTTGCGATCTTATGTTTGTCGGAGATGTGTTGGATCGCAGAGAAGTACATGGAGCACTGAGGCAAAAATTCTTTTCAGCTGCATGCATCACTGGCATATTTCTCTGGGCATGGAAGTGAAAACATGGAACTTGGAGGGACATCATGGAGGGCCTGCGATATCATGGCAGCTAGCTGAGCCATCTTGGTGTTGAGATCAGCGAGCATCTGCTGATGTTCCCCAAGAGGTGCCCCTGAGTGCTCAGAGCAGTTTGCTTTGCCTCCTCTGCTGCATCCATCACAGCAAAGTATCTTGTCAGGGTTCAGGCACTTACAGATGTCTGTGGGGGGAGAGCGGGTAAAGCAAACTGGAAACAAAGCCAAAACACGAAAATAGAATCAAGGTCATGGGACAGGCGAGGGTCGATTGATCAGTAGATGGGGCAATGCAGACAGAGCTAGAGAATAATGAGAAAGATACGAGAGCAAGGATCGAGAACACAATAAAGGGCAGTAGAATGCCAGGAATAAACACTGAAAAATACTTTGCATCCAGTGAGAGAGGTCTTTATATAGCAGGGGCTGATGAACCAGGAAATGAGTGACAGGTGTATTCAATAAACAGATGATAGAGGGTGCTGTGGTTCGTGGATGTTGTAGTTCTGAGTGGCCATGTTTGTAGTTGGGTTTGGACTGGCACTCTCGACAGCATTACTGACATTTATATTCTGTGGTATGCTGCCCCAGTGCTCACTGCAGACATGCTGATAACTTGTTGATGTAAGCTTATGATATTTCTGTGCATTTGACATGCATAAATAATTGTTTGTTCCAGTGTCCACAGGCTTCCTTAGAACTGCTGCACATGAAATCAGGCAACCAAGGCAGTAATAAATGCTTGGGTACCCCTGGTCCACTCTGTGAGCTGCGCCTTAAGTGACATCCATCCCACAGAGCTCACTAATGAGGGTCAGAAGCTGCTGACGGAATGCTTCACAGCTGAAAATATCACCCATCATCAATTAGTAATCTGTTACAGTGCAAGGACATTTGGGACTGGGTAACAGCAAGGCATATTGACCTTGCCCTTTTCTGACATGCCATTCCACTGGAAGTGTCTTATCCTCAAGGACACTACTGAGTGGTCTACACTGCTGCCACCTGGGCATCCCTGTGTACCTCTCCAGATTTTACAAGGTTAACATCACCTCTCCTAGTATTGAGTGCAGCAATAATCTCCAAACACTTTCTACTACAAGTCAGCAATAGGTTGAGTCACCATTAAGGTCAGTATTATAAGTTTATGGTAGTAAGCATCCAGGTGTTAAACGCCACCCCTGGCAGCTATAAGGGTTGACATGTACAGTAACGCTAATTACAGATGTTAATATGGTGCTATAAACCAGCTAATTGCCAGGGTTTCTTGTCAGTTGAAAACATTGCCCACCTTATTGGGACTCAATGATAAGGTCCCAAGAATGTTGTAGCAAACAGGAGGTAACTGGCAAAAATAATAGCATTTTGGTTTGAATTAATTTATTCAATGATTATTTAAAGCTACAGTAGGTAATCCATATAAAATAACTTTGTCATATTTGCTAAAATTGTCACCATGTCTTGACATCGATACATGAGACAGAATCTCTGTATGTGTGTGTGTGGGGGGGGGGGGGGGAATCAGGATGCTCTGGCTCCACCTAGTACTCCTAATGCCACTTTTAAGAATCCATTATACCTAAATAAAAACAACTAATCAGAGTCATGAGGAGTGTTTGACAGAGTGTCAATAATTGCTTATGCACACACTGCAGTCAGCCCCCCCTCCCCTGTGCATGCTCTCATTTGGGAACACCTGAAAAATTCAAAACTGATGCCAACTCAGCCAAATTTCTGCAAGGTGATCAGTAACAGGTGAAATAAGCTCTCAATCTTGCAGTTTGGGAGGCACAGAGAAAACCTGGAGTGAAAGACAGAGGAGTTGGGCACACATACACACAGAAGCCTCAGGATGCTTCTGATGGGACTCTATGATGAGGGTCCAGTCAAGAATGTACCTGGCAGGTATCCAATATCTCTCCACAGCACCATATCCCTCCTAGTCAGCTGTGATATCTGTCATGGTGGCAGGCATTCAGCAGGCATCTGACTGTATACACTTTACCATCATCAAGGATCTGAGGGGGAGATATAGCAGGATGGGAGAGAGCACGAGAGACTAAATGTTTGATCTGGGAAACATGGAAGTTTGAGTGAATGCGATGCACAGTGAGTGGTAAAAATAGTTTGACAGTAACAGGATTTATAATCTTGGAAATGGTGAAAGGCCCAACAAATCTAGGTGCCAACTCACATGACATGACCTTAAGAGGCAAGTTAGCAGTTGAAAACATTACCCTCTGGACTGTCCAGTAGGTAGTAGCAGTAGAGTGATGATGATCTGCTTGTCTCTTATAGCAGTGGGATGTGTGCTGAAGGCAGAAGTAGGCCTGGGCCCAGACTGCAACATTGACAAATGAAGGCTTGGGCAGAGGGAACTGCATCTTCCTCCTCCTGGGTGGGGAAAAGGGGATGCTAATAGCCAAGACTGCATTAAAATGGGTAGAGACCTGTGGATGAAGAGGGTAGAGAATTATGGGAGTATTCATCCCAGGTAAGGGTTTTACTCTAGGAAGCAGGGTCTTGAGTCATCATGCAGTGGAGAGTCGCCTCCAGCTTCTGATTGATCTTTTCAATCTGATCATTTGTTTATGGATGGTAACCTGAAGATAAACTAGGAGAGGCACCAACAAGTTTGTAGAAAGCCCCCCAAAAGCATGCGGTGTACTGATGGCCACAATCACACAAAATCTCATTGGGCAGTCCATGAAGTCTAAAAACATGATTCATTAAGAGTTCAGTGGTCTCTTTGGAAGATGGCAGCTTGGGTAAGGGAACAAAATGAGCATTCTTTGAAAAATTATCAACAATGGTTAGAATGCATGTATTGCCAAGAGAAGTAGGAAGTCTAGTGACAAAATCAATAGCAATGTGAGACCATGGGTAATGAGGGACTGATAAGGGTTGAAGGAGGTCAGCTGGGACTGATTACCAGGCATGTTGAGGGAGCAAACATCACAGGTGGCTACACAGATCTTGATATCTTCCTTCATGGAAGACCACCAAAAACACTGCTGAAATTCTGTCAACACCTGGGTGACAAGCAATCTGTGACCCTTGTCCCCAGTCAAGGACACATTTGCCAACACTGAGAGGAACAAAATACACCCAGATTGGCATGAGTTGAGTTTCCTTGTAGACTTCCAGGTTATGGTAGTTTGTCCAAACTATGAAAGGGTGTTTAGCACCCTCTAGCCAATGACACCACTCCTCTAAAGCAAGTTTAACTGCCAGCACCTCCTGATTGCCAATGTTGTAATTCTGTTCCGCCTGTGAAATACAGTGAGGAAAAATAAGCACATGGATGAAGCTTGTTGTCTGTTGGTGACCTCTGAGTTAGGATTGTCTCACCTTCCTTTTCAGATGCACCAACCTCTTCTACAACAAACTGTAAGGATAGGTCAGGTATAATTAAAATGGGAGCAGAGGAAAACCTGGTCTTAAATTGAGTAAATGATTCTGTGGCCTGGTCTCGCCAAATAAAAGGGACTTTGGTTGAGGTCCAGGTCAGGAGCAGCAACAGAACAAATTATGAATAAAGTGTCTATAGAAATTGACAAGTCCTAAAAAATGTTGGACCTCTTGTCTGGAGGAAGGAGTGGCCCATTCAGTAGCAGCTTTAACCTTGGAGGGATCCATCTGTATCTTATTGGGAGGAACAGTGAAACCAAGAAATTATCTGTCTGATCAAGTTTACATTTCTCTGCTTTGATAAAGATTTGATTTTCCAGAAGTCTTTGCAGAAACTGCCTGATGTGAGTTTGATGTGCATCAATAGAAGGGTAGAAAATCAATATATCATCCAGATACACAAACACAAACCTGTTGATAATGTCTCAGAGCACATCATTAACTAAAGACTCTCTCACAACCTGCCATAAGTGTTTTGGACACACATGGGTCACACAGTTTGGTAGCTCGCAGCCATACCACAGGGTTGCAGTGAATCGAGGGGAAAGCTTGGGGGAGGAGTACAGGCAAAGTACTTGGCAAGTACAGGTTGCACACCTGACTTCCTCAAGGCATGGGAAAAATTGTGCCATTAGCCCATGGAAAGCGTATATCTGACACATGTGATTAGTGCGTGTTCAGTGAGTGTGGAGTGTGTGTGACTTGCATTTTACCAGTTTCCTGCACTAGGAGTACAGGCCGCACTTGTGAAGCATGTGTGACTCATGTGATTAGCATGTTACAATCACTCATAACTTGCATGTGACACAAGCCAGGAGTGGGTATAAAACCACTGCATTCTGCATCTGTCTTTCAACTGAAGACCGTTGGCTATTTTGTGGGAAAATTAAAAAAAAAATTAGTTTAAAGTTTAGAAAATGGGACCCAAGAAGAAGCGAGCAAAAGTGAAGTAACCCAGCCTGAAAGAGCAGAGGGGGAGGAGGAGGAAGAATTTGATGATGAAGCCCTGCATGGACAGGGAGAAGTATGCCTTCAAGCCGGCAGAAGGCACAGCACCCCACCAGAGGTATTTTCACAAGTAAATACACATGCTTTAAACATTCATTTCAGTATCTATATGCTTATGTAATTAA
>JAODJS010000024.1:12626119-12641263 GCA_027576325.1 Sciades assimilis | reverse complement strand
GTCACGGGGATCGAACCCAGGACCTTCTTGCTGTGAGGCGACAGCGCTAACCACTACACCACCGTGCCGCCTGCTTGGAGTTAATATTAAAAGATAATCAAAATGCAGTATATGGTGCATTTGTATTATTAGACTAAAATAGTTTTAAAACACACACAAAATCAAAATATATTTGAATATTTCACAATGTGTTTGACATATACTACTGTGCAAGAGTTATAGACACCCTAAATTCTTCTGCAATTTTTGTCTTGTGTATTTTTTTTTTATCATACACTTTCATAGATGTCCAATAACTCATTGTCACTTAAATTAAATATTTGAAAACTGAATGCTTGTCTGTAGTTTAATAAGGGAGGGTATTAATTACTAAGTAATTATTTAGATAAAAATACAATCGAACCTGACAGTAATCAGTAATTACCTGTCAAAATTGAAACAGGTGAGACAGTTGAAGTCTACAAAAGTGCTATAGCAAGTTATTCAAAATACTTTAATTACCCAAACAACAAACCAACTTTGTATCAAATAGTATTTAGACAATTTTAAAAACATTTAATTTAATTTAGTAGGAGTTTTTCAGTAGCATCTAGACAACAACCTTTTATAAGCAAGCCTTTAGGCCAAAAACGATTGACAAACAAACAAAGGGATAGAAAATGCAGACTGGAGAAACAGCATTTCCTTTGTTGTCAACTGTAATGTGATGTAACATAAGTTGAAGAGACAATATAAAAAATTAAAATAAAAGATTAATTCAATAACATACAGTATGAATGAGAAGATGGCAAGCACTTAAAAAAGTAATAGTCTAGTATATTGGCAATATATTGCTGCATGAATGGTTCCAGTTGAAGTATCAAATTCATCATTGGACACTTTGATTTAATTTAATAACATGTTTTTCACTGTTACTATTCAGCAGCTTATAAAATAGTACTTGCATATCCATCCTGTCATGCTCCACCCTGGACATCCACTCCAGAGATTATGGATCTCTCACACCAGCGCCGATCTGGATCCGGGACAGGAATTCCCTCTCACCCATATTCACTTCCTGGTTTTCACTGCTGTGAATAAATAAGCTGTTTTCAGACTCAGACTTTGCCAGAATGTCTCGTTTGCTTCTTTAGCTGTTTCTGTGACTCTCTTACTGTTCATGGTTATTCTCTCTAGTGACTTTTTCTTGTTCATGGTTTTTGCACTAGCACTTTTCTGGTTCATGGTGTTTTTTTTGCACTAAGGGTTATTTCAGATTCATGGTTTCTTGCACTAAGGGTCTTTTTCTTGTTCATGTTTTTTTGCACCAGCATGTTTATCTTTGCCTGTCTCATGTTTTTGTCAAGTTGTTTGTCTTTTTTTTTGTCCGGATTATTTTTGCCATTTGTTTCTTGTCCTGTTTGTTTACCTTTTTGCCACACCCTTTTTTACCTGAATTAAATCATATTATTTATTGGATTACTGTCTATGTTCTGCTTGTGGATCCTAACTTCACAATACCTCCACCCACCCTAACATTATGTTCTGGCCAACATGGATCCAGTGGAACTTGTCCATCTAAGAATGGCCATCCAGCAACAGGGGACTCTCCTTGGGACCTACCAACAAGAACTACAACAAATTACCCAGAACCTCGCCACCATGTCCAGCGCACATTTTTCTCAATGTTCATTGACCCTAGAGCTGCAACCTCTGGTCTTCCCCACAGAATGTTCCCAGGCAGCATATACAATAATGCTTCTCACTGGCAAGGCCAGAGAGTGGGGAACAGTGGTCTGGGATGCCAATGCACCCTTTTTTTTCCAGTTTTAAAGATTTCTCTGAGGAGATGAGATGAACTTTCGACCATTCTCTGTCCAGCCAGGAGGTGGCCAGAGAGCTCAAGGCACTGCGGCAGAGTTTCTGGTCTACCTCAGATTACACCATCGAGCTCTGGACATTGGAGGCTTCATGCAGTTGGAATGAGAATGCCCAGATCGACGCATTCCTGCATGGCTTGTCCCATGCCATTATGGACAAATTGGTATCAAGGAAAGTGCCGTCAGACCTCTCCAGCCTCATGGACCTTGCCAACCACATTGACGCTCAGATCCAGCAATGAAGGAGAGAGAAGAACCGTCCCAGATTCGCCTCCTCTCCACCTCCTGCCACGTCTGTCGAACCCATGCAGGTAGACCAGGTTTGGGTGTCAATGGAGGAATGAAATTGCCAGTGGAGCATGAGGACCTGCTTCTACTGTGGTCAGCTGGGACACATCTGCTGAGCCTGCCCACAAAAAGGATGAGCCCACCAATGAATCAAGGGGCTCTGGTGGGCAATACTCGGAACCAGTTCCCTGCTAATCATCCATTACTTCCTGTCATCATTATCTTTGACAACCAGCATCACCACCTCTAGGCTCTTGTTGACTCAGGGGTAGACAGGAACCTGATCTGCTCCACCACTGCCAAGCGTCTGGGAATCCCGCTACTTGCTCTTGACATTCATCTCACTGTTCTGACACTCAATGGCACCGGCTTGACCAGCATTACCCCCCTTACCACCCCACTCACCCTAAGGATTTCCGGTAACCACTCAGAAACCATCCAGTTTCACGTCATGAACAACTCCTACATACCCATCGTCCTAGGATTACCATGGTTAATGCAGCATAATCCCCACCTTAACTGGACTAATAACACCATCCTAGGCTGGAGTTCTTCCTGCCTAGCCTCCTGTCTGAACTCCACTCTGCCTCCTGCCAAACCACCACAGCCCTCAGCCAGTGAGTTTCCTGACTTATCTCACGTGCCTCCGGAATATCTGGACCTTAAGCTAGGTTTCAGTAAGACCTGAGCAGTGTCCCTCCCTCCTCACAGACCCTATGACTGTGGTATTGACCTCCTGCCCAGGACAACACCACCCAAGTGATGCCTCTACTCTCTCCCGCCGAAAGACAAGCCATGGAAAAGTACATCACTGAGTCGCTGGCAGCTGGGATCATCCACCCTTCCTCCTGCCAAGCAGGGGCAGGGTTCTGCTTTGTCAAAAAGGACAAATCACTCCACCCCTGCATTGATTATCAGGGTCTCAATGCCATCATGGTCAAGAATTGCTACCCACTACCGCTCATGACCACAGCCTTTGAACTACTCCATGGAGCCAAGGTATTCACCCAGCAAGATCTAAGCAATGCATACCATCTCATCAGGATCAGGGAGGGGGATGAGTGGAAGACAGCCTTTAACACCACCACTGGTCACTACGAGTACCTTGTGGTCCCTTTTGGCCTGATCAACATGCCCGCAGTCTTCCAGGCACTCATTAACGATGTCTTAAGGGACTTCCTAAACATCTTTGCTTTTGTGTACCTGGATTACATCCTGATCTTCTCCCGCTCCCTGGAGGAATTGGGATCACATCCAGCGGGTCCTCCCATGCCTGCTAGAAAACAAGCTGTTCGTCAAGGTGGAGAAAAGCAAGTTCCACCAAAGCTCTGTCTCATTCCTAGGGTTAATCACCTCTCTGGCAAAGATTCAAATGGACCCCCTCAAGCTGGAGGCAGTCGCTGACTGGCCCACCCCATCTTTGAGACAAGAGCTCCAGCGCTTCCTGGGGTTCGCCAACTTCTACAGGCACTTCATCTGCAACTTCAGCATGGTGGCCAGACCTCTCTCAGCGCTGACCTTGACCAAGGCCCAGTTCAAGTGGGGGAAGGAAGTGGAGAAAGCCTTTTCCATGCTCAAGTGCAGGTTTACCACAGCACCTATTCTCACCATCATCAAGTTCGACGCTTCCAAGTCAAGGGTTGGAGCAATTGTCTCCCAGAGAGCCAGTGAAAACAACATCCACCAGTGCTCCTTCTTCTCCTGCCAGCTGGCCCCAGCCGAACATAACTATGACATCGGCAACAGAGAGCTACTGGCTGTAAAACTAGCCTTGGAGGAATGGAGGCACTGGCTCGAGGGGTCTGATATTCTCTTCCTAGTCTGGACTGACCATAAAAATCTGGAGTACCTTAAGTCCGCCAAATGCCTCAATTCTCGACAAGCCCGATGGTCTCTCTTCTTCTCCCAGTTCAAATTCATGCTCTCCTACTGCCCGGGCTCCAAGAACAGCAAACCCAATGCCCTTTCCAGGATGTTATCTTCCCACCAGGAGTAGTCCAAAATGCCTGTAACCATCCTCCCTCCAAGCTGCCTGGTAGAGGCCACCATCATTGAGGTTGAGACAGTAGTGCAGAAGGCCCTGGAGCAGGACCCTGGAGAAAGTAACTCCAACGACATTCAACATAATCATCTGTTTGTTCCCTGTCTTGTGCAAACCCAGGTGCTGCAGTGGGGTCATGGCTCCAAGCTGGCCTGTCATCTGGAAGCTGTCCGAACCCTGGCACTCATCCAGCAGCACTTCTGGTGGCCATCCAACAAGGAAGATGTTCAGGAGTTCATGGCAGCCTGCAACACATAAGAATAAGACATAAGAATAAGACAGCCAATTGACCCCCTGCTGGCTAGCTAAGACCCCTCCCAACTCCGCATTGGCCTTGGTCTCACATCGCCTTGGACTTCATCACAGGACTCCCCAACTCAGGTGGCAACACATGCATCCTCACTGTTATTGACCGTTTCTCCAAGATCATTCATTTCATCCCTCTGCCTAAGCTCCCCTCAGCCAAAGAAACCACTGAACTACTCCAGCACATTTTCCGTCTACATCGACTGCCCACTAACATTGTTTCTGACCGAGGTCCTCATTTCACTGCATGGCCTTTTGCAAACTCATTGGGGCCAACTGTAGTCGCTCCTCAGGCTTCCACCCACAAACCAATGGCCAGGAAGAATGGGCGAACCAAGCTTTGGAGGTAGCACTCAGGTGCATGGTGTCCAGGGATGCCAGTTCTTGGAGCAAGTACCTACCTTGGATCAAACATGCTGATAACACTCTCCCTTCCTCTGCCATAGGTCTCTCTCCATTCCAGTGCTCCCTAGGTTACCAACCACTACTGTTCCCCAGGCAAGAGGAGGAGGTCACTGTATCCTCAGCCCAGCTCTTTATGTGTGGCTGCAGGATGGCATGGGCATTGGCCCAGAGAAGACTCATTCACTCGCCCTCGCATCCAAGAGGCAGGCCAACAAACACTGCTCCAAGGCACCACCCTATTGGGTAGGACAATGAGTCATGCTCTCCATGTGCCACCTGCCACTTAAAACCATCTCCTGCAAGCTAGCACCCAGGTTCCTTGGACCCTTTCTCATCAAGAAGGTAACCAACCCATGTTCCATTAGACTGGCATTACCACTCACCACATAACATGTTCACCCCACCTTTCACATATCACAGCTCAAACCTCTGGTCTCCACTCATTTAAGATACCTATTGTGTTAAAACTACCAGACTCGACCCATATTCTGTCTGCGTTCATAGGCTCAGAGGTGGAAGGAAATTTAATCAGTAGCTCGATCATCCAGAAATTCCACTTGTTCACTGATTAACTCAAATGGCCACTCAAATTAAAAGCCATCAATGTGGGTCCCATCAGTGACAGGCTGGTTACTGCATGCACGTCACCCCTTGAAATTCAGGTGGGGGCAATCCACTCTGAGCTCATTTTCCTGTTTGTCACCCATACTGCCCATCATGACCTTATTTTGGGATTCCCATGGCTTCAGCTTCATGATTTTTTAATATCTTGGCAACAAAGAGAAATCCTCCAATGGTCTCCATCTTGTTTCCAGAACTGCCTGAAACTCCCCCAGGTCTTGCCCTCTTCCATATCTGTGGAGAGTCCTCTGCCCAATTCACTAGATAATGTTCCTTCATGTGACCTAGATCTCAAAGAAGTGTTCAGCAAGGGTAAAGCCAGTTGCCTGCCTCCTCAACATCCCTATGGTAATGCCATAGATATCCTCCCAGGTACAACTCCTCCTTGCAACCATATCTACCCCTGTTCATAACTGAACAAGCTGATATGGAGGAGTATGCTCAAGAGGCACTGAAACAAGGATATATTAGACCATCAACATCTCCAGCTTCAGCTGGCTTCTTCTTTGTAGAGAAGAAGGGAGGAAGGTCTCTGTCTATGTATTGATTATTGAGGCCTCAGTCAGATCACTGTCAAATACCCCTATCTGCTTCCATTGGTGCCTTCAGCTCTGGAACAGTTAAGAACAGCCAAGATCTTCTTCAAACTAGACCTCTGTAGCACATATAACCTGGTCAGGATTCAAGAGGGCAGTGAATGTAAGATAGCATTTAGCACCACCACTGGTCACTTCGAATATTTGGTCATGCCTTATGGCCTTTCTTGCATGCCAAGTATCTTCCAGTACCTCATTAATGACATGCTCAGGGACATGTTGGGTTGGTTTGTAATCACTTATATCAATAACATCTTGATCTACTCCCCAGATGAGGATGCCCATTATGAACACATCTGGTCAATGTTCTCCCATTTGCTCAAGAATCATCTATATGTCAAAGCCAGAAAATGTGAGCTCCACATCAACCAGATCTTAGTTCTTGGATATATCATCAGTTCAGAGGGTGTGAGCATGGATCAGGGCAAAGTCTCAGCAGTCATGTCTTGGCCCACTCCCATGTCAGTGAAGGAGCTACAATGTTTCTTGGGGTTTATAAACTTTTATCAACATTTCATTCATGGATTTAGCATGATTACTGCTAATCTCATGACCCTGCTGAAAAATGAACAACACCACCTCCAGTAGAACCCAGCAGCTGAAGATGCATTCACCTGATACAAGTCCACTTTCACTATGGTCCCTATCTTGCAACATCCAGATCCTATGAAGCTATTTGTCATGAAGGTAGACATCTCAGAGACTGGAGTAGGAGGGGTTCTTTCTCAGCATCTTGGGGAAAAGCATCCCATCACCTTCTACTCCAAGAAGCTCACCCCAACAGAACAAAATTATGACACTGGAAACCAAGAGTTCCTGGCCATTAAACTGGTGCTAGAGGAATGGAGGCACTGGTTGGAAGGCACTGCACACCCATTCACCATCCTCACTGACCACAAGAACTTGGAGTACCTAAAGACATCTAAATGTCTGAATCCCCACCAGGCCAGATGAGCCCTATTCTTCACCTGATTCCTGTTCATGATGTCCTACCACCCTGGCGCCAAAAATACTAAGGCTGATACCCTCTCCAGAATCCATAACATGTCGACTCACATATCTGAACCCACTCCCATTCTTCCACCAGCCTGTTTTGTACAAGCTGTCACTTGGGACATCGACAGAGAAATCAGGCAATCTCATTTGGCTAACCCACCTGAGAAATGTCCTCCTGGACTCATGCCTGTGCCACCAAGACTCAGAGACAAACTCATCATATGGACTCACTCCTCTCCAGCCACAGGGTATCCCAGCAGCCATCACACTTACCAGCTTCTGAGGAGTAAGTATTGGTGGGAGAACATGGTCTCCAATATCAACTACTTTATTTCCATGTGCTCCACCTGTGCCCAAGCCAAGGTACCTTGAGCTCCACCTGCCAGTAGACCCTGCCCTCTCCCAGTATCCCAATGACCCTAGTCACTTTCTCACTGACCTACCTCAATCCCAAGGCAATACAGTTATCCTGGTGATCATAGACTGGTTCTCCAAGGCACTCAAGCTCATCCCATTACCCAACCTACCCACAACATTGAATAACAGTTTTGTGGTTTCACATCATATTTTCCACTATTATGGTATTCCAAAAGACACTGTTAGTGACCAGGGTCCCCAGTGCATCTGCAGACTGTGGCCCAAATTCATGGATAGGCTAGGAGCATCATCAAGTCTTACTTCATGATATCACCCTCAATCCAATGGCCAGGTGGAGCACATGAACCAAGAGGTGGGTTGCTTTCTCCAAATCTTTGGCATGAAGAACCATAAAGACTGGGCACAATTCCTCCCCTGGGCTGAATATACACAGAGCTCACTAAAACTAAGTTGCTACTAAGTGAATCCCTTTCCAGTGCATTCTAGGCTATCAACCACCATTTTCCCCTTAAGACGATGCACCTACTCAGATCCTGGAACTTTTCCCTTCCCTTCTCAAATTTAAATCCTGAAAATGCCACAGCTATTAGACACAAATAAGCTTGCATTTTAAGGGAGCAAATCCTGGCCTTGTTCTGTGGGGTTTTTGTCAATCAGGGGGACACCAGCCAATTGTGGGTGTCTGTGAGCTTCTGTATGCAGAAGAGGGTATTTAGGACCTTGTAAACTGATGCTCATGAGCATTCGCAATATTTGAAAACAGAAGGTGTGTGAAGGTAGCTGAGCGGACACTGTTGAGTGAGAGTGGATTTGGCCACAAAAAAAATCAGAGTGAGTGTGAGAATGGACAATATAATTTAATATCAAGGAAAAAATGAATCAAAATTCAGAAAAAAAAATCAGGAAACATACAAAATACTCCCAAATTTAGAATCAGTTAACCTCTAAAATGCAGAGGATTAACTGTAACACTCACAGAGCCTCAATACTCAGTACGCAATATAACAATCAGGACCCCCAACATAAGACTAAATAAGCAAACATAGCAGGTGGCCAGCACCATTTACAAACAGTGAACATAATCAATTAACACAAACAACAAGAGAGACTCTGAGACGAAATCACAACTCATATACATGCAAACAAGCAGATTTACTAAATAAATACAAAGACATTCCATCCTAATAGCACATGAAAAGACACAATACAAAGGTGGTTTGATCAAGGCCACCTCTGTCGTCCCCATGGCCACAACCAGGATGAACTAGCCCAATTACACCCGGAACCAAATAAATACTACATCGTTTCCTGCCGGCACCCTTTTGCTGCTGGACAGATGCCGCCAGACCAAAAACCGCAACAAACACCAACCACCCAAACAATAATCATTTTATGCTTAAAACCATTTCTTTCGCACTGAAGTTTGCACCCCTACTTAAGCACAATACATTTCCACAGCATAATAAAGTAGTATTGAGTGTTTCTTTCTATAACATTACATTTGTTAAAGCACCAGTCCAATGTTCACTCAATAATGTTATATGTGAACGTGAATGTAAAAGTCCATGTACAAGTATGGGCTTATGTGTGTGTATGCGAACATCTGTGTGTGTGTGTGCATTTGTGTGTAGAACAGTCTCTATGGAGTGCTTCTCTGTGCGGTCACTTCATGACCATCACACACACACACCCACCTCAGGTCTCATGCTGGCAGGTGGGAGAGAAAGTCAGCAGTAGCATTGCTCTGCCCACAGATATGGCTGAAGGTAAAGTGGTATAGCTGCATGGACAGGTACCAGTGGGTAATCCATGCATTGGAATCCTGCATACAGTCCATCCATTGCAGAGGCCGATTATCTGTCTCCAGGAGGAACTCACGACCCACGAGGTAGTAGCTAAAGGCATCAAGGGCCCATTTCACCACAAGGCACTCCTTCTCAACCATCGAGTATTGAGTCTCCCTTGGATACAGTTTGCAGCTGATGTACGCCACTGGATGCCTCTGGTCCGGTTCACCTTGGAGAAGCACCACACCTATACCTATGTCAGAGGCATCAGTCTGCAACACAAATTGTTCTCTGAAATTAGGACAATACAATACAGGCTCATTACACAGCATATTCTGTATGTCCTCAAAAGCTTTCCTGGCCTCTTCAGACCACTGCACCTGGACTGGAGAATTCTTACACATCAAATCTATAAGGGCAGCTGCCCTAACAGAAAAGTTGGGCACAAGTCTTCTGTACCATCTGGCCAAGGAATGACCGTGCCCGAGTCTTAGTCTGAGGCAAATGACATTTCTGGATAGCCTCAAGCTTCTGCACCTGTGGCTTGATGATACCCCCACCAATCACATAGCCCAGGTAGTCAGCCTCCCTCTTGGCAATGGCACACTTGGCAGGGTTGATGGTAAGGCCTGCAGACTCAATCCTGCCCAGAACATCTTTCACATGCCAGACATGGTCTTCCCATGATGCACTGTATACAATAACATCATTGAGATATGCCACCGCATAGCCATTAGTGCCGGCCACCGCACCCGTGGTACCCTTCTGTTTCCTACTTCCATGTCTGTGTCTTCCCCCCCCTCAGGTGAGTGAACTCCAGAACACCGGTGTAGAGGGAGAGCCTGGGCCAGTATGCTGGGACTGTGGGGAGCTGGGGCACCTTCAGCATCAGTGCTCGGCAGTGGAGGTGGGCGTGGTGGTCCGGATCCCCGACACGCCAGAGACTGCCCTCGATTGGGCCGGAGCATATCGCATACTGGTGAGTATCCAAGGGGATATGGATCAGGCTTTGGTGGACTCCAGCTATAATCAGACCTCAATCCACCAAAGCCTGGTGTAAGACGAGGCATTGGGGAGAGCACAATTGATGGTGTTGTGTGTGCACGGGGATGTTCACAACTACCATTTAGCATTGGTCCACGTTCTATTTCAAGTGGAGAAATTTAGAGTACAGGTGACGGTTAATCCTCGCCTTACCCATTCAATAATTTTGGGGATTGATTGGCCGGGATTTGGGGAATTAATGACTCATTTAGTGAAGAGTGGGGTCTGCCATAGTTTAGCAGGGGGAGGTCCCAGTGTGGCATTGGTGGGAGCAGCTGTCACAGAGCCGTCTACATCATCACAGTGTCAGAGTGAGGAGCAGTAGGCTCCTCCTCCCTCTCTTGGGGAATCCCTCGGGGATTTCCCATTAGAGCAATCATGAGATGAGACTCTGCCAGCATGTGTTTGAGCAAGTGAGAGTAATCAATGGTCAAAGTTCTGGTGGACTATGCAATGTGATATCCAGAAGCAGTGCCTCTTTGCAATATCTCAGCATGTAGTATTGCAGAAGCCCTCTTCTGCATCATCTCCCAAGTCAGAATCCCCAAAGAGATTCTGGCTGATCAAGGCACTACATTTATGTCACATACACTGCGCTAACTGTATGGGTTACTAAGAATTAAGCCTATCCGCACCAGCGTTTATCACCCACAAACGGAAGGCTTAGTTGAACAGTTCAATCACACCCTCAAAAACAATTAAAAAATTTGTAAGCAAGGATGCACGCAACTGGGATAAATGGCTCAAGCCCCTGTTATTCGCAGTGCAAAAGGTCCCACAAGCCTCCACGGGGTTCTCCCCATTCTAATTATTATACGGGCGTAAGCCACGCGGCATTCTAGATGTGCTGTGTGAAAATTGGGAGGAGGGATCTTCAACAAGTAAAAATGAAATATGTTATCGACCTGCACGCCAAACTCCACACCCTCACACACTTAACCCAGAATGATTTGTGGCAGGCCCAATAACATCGAGTCTGTCTGTATGACAAGGGCATGCACCTTAAGGAGCTTACACTGGGAGGTAAAGTACTCGTGTTGTTGCCCACGTCGTGTTCCAAATTAATCGCCAGGTGGCAAGGACTCTTTGAGGTCACATGGCAAGTCGTGGACGTCAACTATGAGGTGAGGCGAACACACAAGGGCGGGGCATTACAGATTTACCACCTCAACCAGTTAAAACTTTGGAGTGAGGAGGTCCCCGTGGCATTGGCGTTGGTGGTTCCAGAGAAGGCAGAGCTGGGGCCATGATACACTTACAATAAAATGTGGAACATGCAAAACATAAGCATTTCTCACATTGATCTGAAAAATCCATATTCCCATAAAAACACCCATACAAACACTATGAACTGAAATCAACTTAACTATCTTTATTTAACACTCCTTTCCCCTGTTTTACCATCCACCTAACACATTACAATTTCTGGTGTCTCTTGTTTCCCTCTACAAACCATCATTAACTACAAAATGTATCAAACAATTATTAAATACTAAAGTCTTCACTCTTTTGTTTTCTTTTGGATGTTGTCTTGCAGATGAACTGGTTTACAGAAGATATCACTGACATATCCTCCCATTACCAGACAGCTGCAGCTTCTCCTCCTGTCTCCCTCATTCACTTACTTGTAGTGTGTGTGAAAATGGGTGGGGAGAGATGACATATATAAAAGTGAGAAAAGATCTGCACACTGCTTGCAAAAGACTTGATTTTATTTGAAGCAACGTTTCGACCCTGTCATGGGTCTTCCTCAGGCATCTTACAAAAGTTAAAAAACAGTCAGAATAAATAGGGAAGGCCTACACTGCTAATTAGCAGTTGGGTAATTAGCTGATAGTCAGCTGTTCTAATTAAGCCCAACAAACAATTGGTGACTACAAACAATCATGGCCTGCATCCAAATGTTCTGACAAGCTTACCAAAGTTAAACACACACATCAAAAGAAAACAAACACAGCAAAAAAGACAAAAACATAAAAAGCAACATTTTCAACAGTTGTAAATTGCATTTTCAACAGTTGTAAATTGCATTGCCTTTGCTTCCCACCTACTGAATGGTGCCTAGAGAAACTACTCTACATCTGAAAAAGAGTGTTTGGCTGTTGTGTGGGCCGTGGAGAAATGGCAACACTTCCTTGAAGGAGTTCAGTTTGAAGGAGTTCAGTTTGAAGTGGTGACAGACCATGCAGCCCTCTCATGGGTCTTTAACACCCCCGAGGCTTCTTCACGCCTCATACGCTGGGCACTGAGGCTCCAGCCCTTCACCTTTACTGTGCATTACAGAAAGGGTACCTTAAATGTCGTTCCTGAGGCCTTGTCACAGAGTCCAGTGTCTGCTGATAATACCACCATAACAATGCCAAGTCTTGCTGTATGTGCTGCCTCCACAAAAGTGGTTGTTGATCTGTCCAACTCCCTGGATGAAATTTCGGCTGCTCAAGGAAGAGACACTTACATCACAGGGGTCTGTGGGCAGATGTCTTCCTCTGACTTTGTTTCTCCTAGCCGCATCACCTTTGTTGACCAGCAGGGGCTGCTGTACAGGCATGTGCCAATTGCACGGGATGGACACAAGTTCCAGTTAGTTGTTCCTAAGGAGTTGCGGTCCATTTTCTTGCAGTATTACCATGACAATCCCCTAGGTGGACACTTTGGGTGCCTGAAGACCCTCCTGCACATCCTGGATGTTGCTTGGTGGCCAGATATCCGCAAAAACACCTGGGCCCACATCAGAGAATGCTCTGTCTGCCAGCAACATAAGCCCTCCAACTCTAAACCCAGTGGTCTGCTGCAATCGACCCAAGTTTCTGAGGTTGGCGAAATGATGGGCATTGACATCATGGGTCCATTTCCTCGCAGCCGCAAAGGTAACTGCTACCTGGTGGTCCTTGTGGATTATTACTCCAAATGGACAGAGCTGTTCCCTGTGCGTGATAGCCAGACCCCTAAGCTAGTGAGGATCCTCACAGAAGAGATATTCACCAGGTGGGGTATGCCAAAATATCTTCTGTCCGACAGGGGGAGCCAGTTCACCAGTCACCTCTTGAAAGCTGCCTGCAAATCATGGGGAGTGATAAATAAGTTCACCACAAGCTATCATCCACAAACAAACCAGACTGAGCAGGTCAACCGAACACTTAAGACCATGATAGCTTCCTATGTTGGGGAAAAACATAACAAGTGGGACCAGTGGGTGCATGAGTTTTGGTTCGCCATCAACTCCTCATGGCAAGAGTCCACTGGTTTTGCCCCAGCCATGCTGCATCTGGGATGTGGTCTCAAAGGTCCTCTTGACCAACTTTTATCAAAGGCTCCACTTCCAACCTCCTCACAACACTCTCTCTTAGAAAGACAACTGGAACTGTCAAAACAAGTGGCTGCCAATGTAAAAAGAGCACAGGACAAACAAGCCAAATATTACAACTTAAAAAGGAGAAACATGGAACTTTCTGAAGGGGACATGGTGTGGGTCAAAGCCCACCCATTATCTGATGCCTTAAAGGGATTCTCAGCCAAACTGATACCAAAGTGGACTGGACCATGCACTGTAAAGAAGACATTAGGAGCCCTGAATTACAGAGTTCAGTTCCCTGATAAGTCCACTGACAATGCGAATGTGGTGACTCTTAAGCCCTACTTTGGTCCTTCTTTCGACATATCCAGTCTGGGGGGGGACTATGTAGCATCAGCCACATAAAGTTTTAATTCATAAACAGTCCTCTCAATAACTACCGGCAACCGGTGATTTTTCCGCCTACAAACGCTTCATTGCCAGCTACTCACAGTGTTTTTTCTTTTAAATATATTTTTTGGGCTTTTTCACTTATATTGGATAGGACAGTGTAGAGACAAGAAATGAGTGGGGGAGAGAGAGACGGGGAGGGATCGGAAAATGACCTCGGGTCGGAATCAAACACAGGTCTCTGGATTTATGGTATGGTGCCTTATCCAACTGAGCCATGACGCCCCAAAGTGGCTTCCCCCACTTCAGAAATGTTGTTGAAAATAAGACCTCCGTTTTATTTTTTCAGTTTCAGACTTACAAAATGAATGTGAGCTGGCTAATACACTTGTTCTAATGGCTAAGCGAAACAGTAGCAGTAGAAGGTAAGAAAACCGTTTGCTTCCACAGCTCTCAAGACAAAACTCTGCTCTGAAAATCAATTTAACGTAGCTGGCGTGAGCCTGTTCTTAAAGGGGCAGTACATTCTTTTACCAATATATACTGAATTACATCACACATGAATTCTAGTATGGTTTAACTGTCAATGAACTTCTAAATAAAATCATTTATCTTTTTAACACATTTTTTTTAATCACATTGACGAACAATATGAATCGTACTTTGGCCTCAACATGGATAGTTAGCCATTCCATATACATATATATATATATATATATATAGGATTTTGTAAGTCGATTTACTTAACCCCTGAAGAGTGAAGCGATTCACGAAACAAGCTTGTCGGGTACATGTAGTTACGTACCTTTCTCTTTAAATTTATATATATATATAGTGTTCAAGCTGATGTCTCCCGCCTTACTAGAGACCTTCATGCGGTTCGTACTGAAGCTTTCGCGAGCACTGATTATCACTCAGCTTTGGGTATGTGGCTGCACATCAGGTCTAAAATTGCTGTTCTTAAAGACGTATTACTCAGCCGTGAGGATCGCAAATATGGTAAAGGGATTGTTCACCCAGCTCGGAATCTTCAAGTTTCTTCTAGCACTTCTCAGGCTGTTTCAGAACCACAGACGAAACATAGATGCTTCAGAAAAATACTACGGCAGCGACGCACTAGACATTCAAAGCAACCTGGCTC
>JAODJS010000024.1:12562442-12573491 GCA_027576325.1 Sciades assimilis | reverse complement strand
TCGCGATTAAAAAATTTAATCGATTGACAGCACTACTTTTATTAACTACTCGTTCAACTAATAAAACATTACATTCAAAAGTCGGATCAATGAGGTAAAAGCAATCATCAAGGCACAAAATGGTATAAAATTAAGAAAAGGGGTAAAAAGGAGGGAATTGTAAACAAAGGGTACCGTGTCTGTGTGTGTGTGCGCGTGTAGGTGTGTGTGTGTGTGTGTGTGTGTGTGTACGTGCGTGTGGGTGACTGTGTGCACGCGTGTATGTGTGTGCGCGCGTGTATGTGTGTGTGTGTACGGGCGTGCAGTGAAACACAAAGGAATAGCACGTGGCTTCATAATAGCTAGGCCTACTCCACAATGTAACACAGCTAACATTAGCTAACAGAATGTACTCAAGACAAGGGAGAGGTAGCTAACAGCTACCTAGCAGATAGCCTATTGGAATCAGGCACTCAGGGTACCGTAATTAGTGCAAAACAATGTTGTGAAATTCTGTAAACCACGCAATACAATCCTGAATGATAAAGAGAGGTAGAAATAGAGAGAGGTAGGAAAGAGATGTGTGTGGAAATAATGAGATGAGTCAGTGCCGGTTCCGACCGTCTACGTTGACCCGTTAACAAAGAGAAAGTTCTATCACGGACGAAGGATTGTTTTAACGTTTGCGAGTGCGGTAAAGACAACAATCATGGCATGTGGTACGATTCGCTTAGTTAAGAGGCACGTGGAGTAAAAGTTAGCAGCATGCACTATCTAAACAAGAGGAGGGGAGAACCAATAAGGGACGAGAATAAAACAAAATATGTGCACACATGAAATAAGCTTTGAGCTAGGATCAAACACATATAATAACACTCTAGTCTACTCAGATTAACTAGTCATTGCCCATGAAAACAGTGCCTACTGAGTTGTAGAGTTGAGGAAGGTCCCCAGGAAACGCGTCGCGGCGTCGGGGCTTGGATCTCGCGTCCGAGATCGGAATCCTTGGCAGCACGAGCCGGCTGGCTCGTCGGGTCCAGGGAAAGTGGACTCGCGAAGGTCGGTCTTCTGTGAGTCTCTGGGGAGCTCGAAGCTCCGGGTTCCGTCGGAAAAGTTCAGAAACAAGTAGCTGTCCTCGGGATCTGAACAAACACACTGCTTCTTGCAGTATGATCACTTTGCAAAGGTAAATTACAGCTGTGAGCGAACAAGGCGATTCTTCACGAGTAAAGTTGGCCAAACTAAACTGGGAAGTGAAAATCTTTGTTCTAAGGGAAAAGGCGCGCGTGGTTGTTCTCGGAAGAGAACAGTCTTCTTGAGGTCTGCTTCTTGTGAAGTCGAGTCGTTGAAGAGGAGGAATAGTGGCCGCGTTCAGAGTAATATAGGGAGAGGAGGGTTGGCCTGAGATAAAGCTTTCATCATTATTGATGTCGTCAGCCTCATCAGGGAAGTGACCCTTATCATTATTGATGTCATCAACACCAATCATCATCATTTTGAGTCACAAGTTTGTGTCACGAGTTTTCAGGATGAGAAATGGCTGGGATAGCCTACAAGATGATACTGATTTGAGTCCAATCAGTGCATGCATATAAGGACACAGGCTTTGTGAAGTATTACCATTATCACTGTCATGTTTAAGCCATGTTTATGACTCTGCTTTCAGTTTTGCTTGTGTTTTGTGTTTGTAAATATCATGTTTGCTAATAAACACTCTTCAAGCACTTAGATCCATCTACCTCTGCATACTTGACAGAATACTTGCAAAGTCTGTGTTAAAACAGCATACTTATTGTGCTCAAATCAGCATCAGGTGTTTCCCATAATGACTGGGTTCCAAGCATGTGCAAAACGTGCTCCAAAAGATCCCTGAATGTAAATGCACCTCTGTGAAAGCGGTCCTGCAGATTCGCTGTAGTGTTTTTGCTCATGTTCACTTCACTGGCTAAGAATGAGCACCTTGATGTAGTTGTGAAATTAAATTATTTTTGGAATTCTTACCTTTGAGGAAATTGAGTATACCATAGGGTTTTTGATGTCTCCATTCAACACTAAGTCCTGCTGAAAGCTTTTTTCCCCTTCTACATTTAGAAATCTCTCTAGTTTTTCCCCTGATGATGAATTACTTTGGGTAAATTTAAAAAAATCTGATGTATTTGTTTCATTCAAAACAATTTGCATGTCCAAAAATGCAGCAAAGCTGATCAATAACAACTAATTTGGCTGAATGAAGCACTACAAGCGTGCCCCTGTAACGGTGCCCTAGAGTAGTTATTGTTGCTATGGGGTCATGTGACAGTGCAAAGCTTCTATAGTATCTAATTTGAACAGATAGTTTTCCTTATGCTAATATCTGTATATTTTTAAATTTTCTCCCAGAAATTAGTTTTTAAAATATTATTCTACTACAAAGTACAAACCACTTATCCTGTGCAGGGTAGAGGGCAAGCTGGAGCTTATCCCAACTGACTATGGGTGAGAGGCAGGGAACACCCTTAACAAGTCCCCAGGTCATTGCAGATCTGACACATAGAGACAAACAATCATTCACACTCACACCTACGGTCAATTTAGAGACAACAAATAGCCTAACCTGCATGTTTTTGGACTGTGGGAGAAACCGGAGCACCTGGAGGAAACCCACACAGACACAGGGAGAATATTCAAGCTCCACACAGAAATGCCCCTGTCAGCTGCTGGGCTTGAACCCAGAACTTTCTTGCTGTGAGGCAACAGTGCTAACCACTGCACCACCATGTTGCCCAGTGTTATTTCTTCCCCATCAATACTCTTGACATGTCCCACCTCCTGCACTAGGATTGGCTAATGAGATTTTCTGCATGGGGATTGGCGGAGAAATCATTCTTGCAAATTTTCCTTGCCAATCTGAACCCTGGAGCTGGAATATGGGTGGAAAAAGAAAACACAGCTTATATGCCAATTCACTGGCCAATCCACCAGGCTTTTTTTTTGGGTGTGTGTTTAGAATCAAGAGTGTGGTTGCTTTTCAGTAGCCCAGTGCAGATCATGCCCTCCCAATGGCCAAAGTCGAGGATTACAGCATACTCACGGAAGAGATCCTGGCCCACTGTGGGCTCTCCAACACCCAAGCTGCCTCTGAGTTCCACCATTGGAGCTACAGATTGGACGAAGAGTCCAGGACCCAGATGAATGACCTCCTGCTCTCAGAGGTGTCTCCAGCCTGGCCAATGAACCCCCCAGAAATTGTAAAGTGGGTTGCACTCAACTGTGGGGCCTCCCAGATGAAGAGAGGAGAGCTGTGGGGATGAAAGAAGCCTAAACCCCCAGAGACATGGTCTCTGTGCTAGAGTGTGGCCTAACCACTCTAAAAATGGGGAAGCAGGAGAAGAGGACATCAGTCCAGTGTGAGCCCTGCCATCACTTCAACCAGAGCCTTGGAATTCCTTGAAGGGCAAAAGAGGAACCAGTACCACAGCCCTCACCTCAGGACAAACCAATGCCCACAGAGCTGGTGTGCTGCATAGTAGCTAAGCCCTTCAAGCCTTGGTTGGTAGGCTGTGCCTTTCACACTGCCCCATGAGTGACTGGCTCCCACCATCATCTTCAGACTGACTGATGTCCCAGTGCCTGTGCTGTTAGATTCAGAGACCACCATTACCCTGGCTCTTCCCTCAGCCCTGACTTGGACCTCCACACCCTGTAGAAGCCTGGCTGTCACATGTGTCACCTGGGGGAAGCCATGGCCTAATGGTTATAGAAGCAGCTTTGGGACCAAAAATTTGCCAAAGGGTTGGAGTCCCTCGACCAACTGGAATGACTGAAGTGTCCTTGAGCAAGGCAGCTAACCAACAACTGCTCCAGAGGCTGCTCTGGGTATGTTCTATGTAACTCTGGATACATCTGCTAAATATCATTAATGTAATGTGTGCACTGGGATGTGAGAGAAGTCCCCAATGCAGAGGTCCAGATAGGAGGCCAAAAAGTTGAGTTGCCAGTAAGGGTGGATCTGATCCCCTGATCTTCCTGTGCCCCTCCTTGTAGACAGAGAATAGCTGGATTTCCCACCTCTGTGGGTGCCCCAGAGTGGAGAAAGAAGAGGAGGAGCTTCAGAAGATTGCAACAACTAAAGAAGTAACAGCACACCCTGCCAACCACCCCTTGGACTGTACTGCTGGCTGAAGGAGAGGCAGCAGCTGTGAAAGCCAGAGCCAAAGATGAGCCCTCCCTACCCATTAATCCTCTCTCTCCCTTGTTTCAGAAGGCCACTAAGAATGAGAACTTTGGAAGAACATAAAAGGAGGATGACTGGGCCAGGTGCTACAGGTTGGTGGGGAGAATCTGTATCCCAAAAAGGAACTGTTTCTGGCCTACTTCCTGGTGAAGAGAGGGCTGTTGTATTACCACTGCAACCAGGATGAGCTCTGTTACCTCATCATCCTCCCCAGGTCCAAAATCAACTCCATCATGCACCTGGCTCACACCCACCAACTAGGCAGCCATCTAGGAACACACTGGAAAAGATCCAGGATTGCTTCTACTGACCAGGAATGGTGGCTGAGGTCTGCAACTTCTGCCATACTCTGTTGAATCTCTCTGCTCATCAGGGTCCCCTTTGAGCAGTTGGGTATGGATCTTATAGGGCCACTGCCAAAGTCTACCCAGGATCATAAGATCATTTTGGTCGACATCTTTGTCCATGATACCACCCAATACCCAGAGGCCATCCCTCTTTGCAAAACCACTTCTAAAAATATCACCAGGGAACTGATCCTCCTCTTCAGCTGACTCAGACTCCCTAAGGACCTACTTATGGGCCAGGGTACCAAAATTATCTCCAAGCTCATGTTGGACCTGTGTCAGCTGCTGCAGGTCAAACACCTCAGGAGCTCCATCTACCACCCCCAGACTGATGGCCTCATGAAGAGGTTTAACCAAACTATTAAGCGTGTGCTAGAGGGTGATCGATGCATATGAGTGAAACTGGGACCTACTCCTATGTTATCTTTGCTATGTGGAAGCCTCCTCAGGCCTCTACAGGATTCATGCCATTTGAGCTCCTGTTCAGCCAATGGCCCAGGAGCCTGTTGGACACTGGCAGGGAAGCCTGGGAGAAGCAGAAATCCCCATTTCACTTCCTCATCAACTAAATTCAAGAGATGCAAGAATGGATGGAGCAGGTGGCTCCCATCATACAGGAGCACATGCAGGTGGCCCAGAAGGAACAACGATGGGTCTACAAATTGCCAGCCCAACCCTGAGAGTTTCAGCCAGATGACCATGTGCTCTTGCTACTCCAAACATGAGCTGCAAGTTCTTCACTCATTTACAAGGCCCTTATGTCATCCAGGAGGGAGTAGGTTCCATGAACTACTGCCTGCAGCAGCCAAGTAAGAGAGCTCTCACACAACTCTACCATGTAAACTTATAAAATGTTGGATTGAACAGGTGCCAGCACTCTCAGCCTTTTCTGCTTGCCCAGTAGGTTCTGCCAAGCCAGAGCAGGTCCACAAGGGAGAAAAAATAACCCCTACACTAAGAGCTGCACAAGCTGGAGGATCAGTTTAGGGACATGTTCTCTGCAGACCCTGGTTGGACCCACCTCCTGCAACATGACCAAGACCACTGCTGGAGTAGTTATCTGACAGCGGCCCTACCGAGTCCCAGAGGCCTGCCATCAGGCTGTAAAGGTGGAAATAGGCAGTATGCTTCAGGAAGCAATCATTGAGAAATCCACCAGCCCCTGGTTTAGCCCCATCATTGTCATAACCAGGCCTGATGGAAGCCTCTAGCTCTCCAGTGACTTCCGGAGACTGAATTAGGTGTCAAAGTTTGACAGTTACCCCCTGCCACAAGTAGATGAACTCATTGAGTGCTTAGGGAGGGCCTGGTTCATCTCCATTTTCAACTTGATCATAAGATATTGGCAGGTAGCCCTCTCCAGGGAAGCACAGCCCAAAACGGCCTTTAGTACCAACTCTAGGCACTGGTAGTACCAGATCCTACCCTTTGGGCTCCATGGTGTGCCCACCACATTCCAGAGGCTGATGGACATCATCCTGAGGCTCCATTGCCCCCATGTTGCAGCCTATCTAGATGGTGTGGTCATCCACTCCAACAATTGACAATCACATCCACCACTTCACAGAGGTGCTGAGCAAATTCCACAGTGCAGGACTGATGACAAACCCCTAACAAATGTAATTTGGGGCTGACCAAGGCACAGTACATGGGGCACCACATCAACCGGGGCCTCTTAAAACCTCAAGAAAAGAAGACAGAAATTGTCCAAAACTACCCCTGGCTCATCACCAAGAAATGGGTATGTGCTTTTCTGGGGCTGCCTGGCTACTACTGGCACTTTGTACCTAACTTTGCTTCTATAGCTTTCTCCATCTCAGATCTCACCAGGACAGGGGAACCTGAGAAAATCTGCTGTACCCGCAGCCAAGGAAGCATTCCAGACCCCCCAAACTGCCTTCACCAGCTCTCCAGTACTGAGCAATCCTGACTTCAAGTGCAGGCAGCACGGTGGTGTAGTGGTTAGCACCGCCACCTCACAGCAAGAAGGTTCTGGGTTCGAGTCCAGTGGCAGATGGGGACCTTTCTGTGTGGAGTTTGTATGTTCTCCCTGTGTCTGCATGGGTTTCCACCATGTGCTCTGGTTCCCCACAGTCCAAAGACATGCAGGTTAGACTAACTGGTAGCTCTAAATTGGCTATAAGCATGAATGGTTGTTGGTCTCTACGTGTCAGCCCAGTGATGAGTTGGTGATTTGTCCAAGCTGTACCCTGACTCTTTCCCATAGTCAGCTGGGATAGGCTCCAGCTTACTTGTGACCCTGCACAGGATAATTGGTTATGGATAATGGATGGACTTCCAGTGCCCCTTCCTGGTACACAGAAATGCATGAGAGATTGGCCTAGGAGCTGTTCCGTCACAAGACATTTAGGGAAACAACCACCTGGTGGTTAACATCAACTGAAAGCTGACATCCACAGAACAGGGGTATGCAGCAGTGGAGCAAAAAGCCCTCGCCATCAAGTGGGCTGTAGAAGAGCTCTGGTACTACTTGACAGGTAGACATTTCACCCTCGTCACTAACCATGCCCCACTATAGTGGATGGCCAAGGAAAAAAATATCTAATCACAAGATAACCTGTTGGTTTCTCTCTCTTCAGGGCTTCTTGTACAACACCAGACAGGGGCCTACAATGGCAATGCTGATGGCCTTTGCCAATGGCACATGCTCTGGGCACAGTCTTCTCTGACAATCAGCTTAAAGCTGAAGGAGGGGGCAATGTAATGATGGCAGGCTGGCATCCATTTTCTCCCTCTCTGCAGGCACTCCTCATGGCACCACCACTGTTGTGCTGAAAAGACAGTGCCCCACTTGCTGTGCTGAGCAGCAACAGTGCACCACACTGACAGAAGACAGTGCCAAGTGCACACATGAAGGGAGGAGCAGTCTGATGCACCGTGGCTGACAGACGCTAATCACGGCATATGCATTCACCCTCTATGAGCCACCAGGAGAGTATATAAGGGCAACATGCCATGTATGGAGGGTAGTACAGTATGTCCTTCTGAATGCATGAACTGACCCACTGTGTATTTTCCACTTCAGATACCAGTTCAGATGACATGCTGCCTCATTGGAAGTACTAGAGAGTGGATCCCCTGCAACTTTAAGGGAAGTATTTCAATCCTCACAGGGATGTGCCTGTAAATTTTGGCAAGACTAGGACCTTCAGTGGCCAAGTTGTGAATTTTTAAAACTGTCTCGAGCTAGGGCTCATATTATAGATTTTAGCAAGCAGAGTTTGCATGGAGGTTTCAGGGGCAAATAATGGGCTGAGGTGGGGTTGTAGTGGGCCATGCCTGTGCTGGTTTGAAAGTGCTTGGGGAGAGAGGGGAGTTTGTAAATTTTGGCTGGGTGAGGACCATTGGTGGCTGAGTCATGACTTTTTAAATTCACGCCCGCAGAGGCCCCCATTTCACAGGCCATGTTATGACATAATATATTCACCCAGTGTAACATTTGAAAGAAAATTGGAAGTAGATTAGACCTATATCTTTACAATTTTTTCACGGGCCATCAGATTTTATGCTTTTGAAATACAGATGGATGCATTTGAATTATTTTTTTCGGCCATCCGGTATGATGATTTTGAAATACAGATGGACAAATGCGAAAATTACCGGTCAGTCTCGACCAGTCCAGCCTTATTTCCCCCACTGTAAATGGATCCTAATTTCCCACTTGAGTATGCTTTGTAAAATGCTTTCTTACCTGCATAGGTCCATTCATTGGCTGTAGACATAAAGAAAGGGAAAAATGGTGTCAGCAGGTACAGCAGCATTATCTTAGCATGATAAATTTCAATAATGATTTGAATTAAGTGGTGGTATGATACACTATTCCAAAACTTTTTACAAACAGCTTGTTTTTATTAAAGTCTAATTCTATTACTGTGACAAATTAATAAAATATACAAAATGACATTTAAATGAGGAAAAGAAAAACTTGCTTATTATTTCTTAAATATGCATTTAGGTATAAGGTAATAAGGATATAATCATATATTTTTAAGGACTTACTTGCAGCTATTAGCTAATAATAAGCACTATACTGAAAGCAGGTGAACTTAACCATAACAGAAAGTAAGATTAACAGAAAGTAAATCTGTTAATCATATTGTCACATCAGCACCAGAGTACATTCTGTACTCCAGTTGCCAGAATGCACTATGGCCTACAGATATGGCTGTCATGAACTACAACTCCTATCATGTATGCTCACAGTCACCTAAGTACTGATTATGCACACCTGTTCCTCATTATGCACACTCTATATAAAAAGACTTTGGCCAATGCTCAGTGTGCCTTTAAATGAGTTATCAAGCCATTACATTTTGTCTTTACTACTCTGGGGATTTTTTGTTACTCTTTTGGCTATTGCCCCAGTATTGATGTTTACTGATCACCTGAACTGTTGTCTGACCTTGAGTTTGATTCTTGTTTTGGATTTGTTTATTGAACTTTTTAATAAAAAGAAACACTAACCTGCACTTGCTTCTGCTTCAGAACTGTTTAGTGACACATATTGGACTTTTTATTAAAAAGTCCAGTCACAAGTTTGGACACACCTACTCGATTCATTCACGGGTTTTTCTCTATTTTGAGTATTTTATACATTATAGAACAATACTAAATACTAAAATCACCACACTACCAAAGAAGCGGTGGTGTGGTGATGATAACCAGTGTTGGGCATGTTACTTTCAAAAAGTAAATTACTAGTTACTTTTTCCAAAAAGTAACTGAGTTAGTAACTGAGTTACTATATGTTGTCATAAAAGTAACTAATTACCAGGGAAAGTAATTATTCTGTTACATTTTGTGTTACCCCCTTCCAAAAAAATCAAATCAAAGTGTAATTAATAAAAGTGAATGTTAAATGTATTTAATGACTGAAATGGACACTTAACACAACCAATTAGTAACGTTATCTACACTGTATTAGTATTTTTGTGGGACAATGTAAGATAAGACATCAAATTTAATATATTTTTGTAGTTATTAAAATTATGTTACTAGTGTGCACAGTAGTACAGTAGACATAGCCTACCTATGTATGTTGTATGTATGTTGTCCAAATCTACTCTGATTGGCTTACTATGCCGTTGTCTCGCATCTCCCCTGCCTCACATTAAAGCAGGGTAAAGAAAGGCTGAACGAACAGCATACCAGATGAAAACAGTTTTAATAAAGCAACACATATTTTATTGTAACGGGAATGGCGCTATAACGATGTAAAAAGTAACTAGTTATATTATTCATTACTAAAAAAAAAATAACACCATTCCTAACGCTGTTTATTTCTAACACCGTTATTCCCTTCACTGATGATCACTCCCATCCACCGGCTCCTCAGGTTGCCGATAGAGGAATGACCTCCAGATATGGAGGTTAGCTGTGAATACCCAATAAGCAGTGCCAGACAAAATCCTAGGTTTCCCTTTGGCAAGGCATAGCTCCTGGTAAGTTGCCTGTACCAGGGACACAGCGAAGACATTGGCAGCAGGATGTCTGATTAGATTGGATGCAGTATCTAAAAAGACATGATTTCTGGACTCAACCTAAAGTGTGTTTTGCAAATGATCCCAAGGAGGACAATGGAAAAGACCCAAATCATCTTAATTAGATGGACACTGCGTTTTCAGGAGGAGTAGCGACACTTGAATGTAAACAGCAACTGAAATGACAATGAAACTTGCCAAATCCAAAGCTCCTAGGGGTGGCCCTAGTTCAGTGTGTACATTTAGCCAAGTTGCACAATCTAGTAGACATAGACAGATGAATGTGTGCCCTCAGAGCCTTTAAAAGGAAGGGGTATGCAGGATGGCAGCAAAGCTAAAGGCAAACTGTTAAGCTGCAAACAGTATAATCATGTAACAACACTCAATGTAAGATCAATTTGCCAAAAAAGCAAAGATGAGAGGAGTTGGCAAACAACTGCAAAGCCCAATCAATAATGATCCTAGGTGTAATGGGCCATAAAATGCTTCATGGAGAGAATGACAATGAGATAGAATACCAAAATATAGATGACAGGACTCTCATTACATCATCTGCTTGGAGAAATTCTAACAATGCATTGGCGGGAGGAGTAGGCCTCGTGATCAGTAAAGAGGTTGAAAACAACTGGCAGAAGTTAGGAAATGGAATAAGAAAATAATGGTAGCAAATTTCAATGGAAATCCAACAATAACGGTAATAGTACACTATTCACCAGTATAAGGAATTTATGAAGCAGAACACCACTATGACCAGTTAGCAGCTACAGTGAATGAAGTTCACTGCTTGGAGAAATTTTAACAATGCATTGGTGGGAGGAGTAGGTCTCATGATCAGTAAAGAGGCTGAAAAACAACTGGCAGAAGTAAGGAAATGGAATCAGAAAATAATGGTAGCAAATTTCAATGGAAATCCAACACTAATGGTAATAGAACACTACTTGCCAGTAGAAGGAATTTATGAAGCAGAAGAACACTATGATCAGTTAGTAGCTGCAGTGAAGGAAGTTTC
>JAODJS010000024.1:10124289-10137786 GCA_027576325.1 Sciades assimilis | reverse complement strand
GGTGTTCTTCCTGAGGAGCTGGCCGAGGTGTCTGGGGAGAGGGAAGTTTGGGCTTCCATGCTTAGACTGCTGCCTCCACGACCCGGCCCCGGATAAGCGGTAGATAATGAATGAATGAATGAATGAATGAATTCCATGTTTCACTCAACAGACCAGTGTTTTAGTAGACAGAACGTCCAAAATGAAAAGTTAGTTTTCAACTATTCAGCTAAAAAAAAAAGTTATTAAAACAATTGCGTTGTTGAAATGATGTTTGCAATTTATTTATAATCAAAAACTGATACAGGTGGATGAAAGTGATAGTATGATAAAAAAAAAAAAGTACTATACTAGTACTAATGAGTGACAAGTCCTAGTGAATGCTTGATAAGTGGACAATAATAATTAGGTGTATTTTTTGGCGTGCGCTGTGCGCATACTATGACTCAAAATAATAGTACCGGCAAGAAATAAGAGTCACTTTCACCCCTGAGTAAAATTCATACATGAACAAATTTTGGCGAGTTGATTTTCTGTTCGGCTAGTTACTTTGGAAGGTAACTCGTCCGGCTGGCTGATGAAAAAAATATACGAATTTCGAGCCTTGTGTATATAAAAAAAAAAAATGGCTGGGAAACCATGCCAGCTTGTGCCAATTACAGTGGCCCCATTGTACCGAATCTGCATGTCTTTGAACCATGAGGGAAACTGGAGCACCCAGAGGAAACCCATGCAAACACAGGGAGAACATGCAAACTCCACACAGAAAGGCCCCTGTCGGCCTTGAGGTTCGAACCTGGAACCTTGATCTGTCGCCTCATCACGACAGTGATCATATTGGCTGCTAACAAAGCCAATATGAAGCCAAGCACAGTGGATAGCAACCAACTAATTTGTATACTTTTTTCACCTTATTAAAATAGTTAATTTTAAAAAGACATTCAAAAAATTAAAGTCATATGCCAAAGGAAATTGTGCATTGTGAACTATACATTTTTGTTACTACCCTTTCTCATTGGAACTAAACTCAGGAGGGATACTACACTCCCACAAATGACAACAGTAGTGGTCACTCCATGCCCACAAGAGACACTACAAGCAACATGAGCAACTTGTCAGCTAGTGTCAACACAGCGGCAGAGTTACTCAGACAGCTTTTTACTCCCACACATTGTCCTTTTTTCCTTTTAGGTAGATGTTTATTGATATCAATAAAAGTTTTATTAATTAGCTTCACCCTCCCTGGTCAAGTTTTAGTCTACTGTTACTGGCAATATCATCCTCTTCCAAAGTGGTTTGGCATTTTACTTAAAAAAAAAAAAACCTCAATAAAGATGTGTATAAAAATGTTAGGATTTGGAAAGGTACTTTGATCCTTTTAGAAGAATTATACCCCGATTTATTTATTTTTTTAAAGCAATCCACAACTTTCAAAATCAAACATTTCAGTCATTGAATGCGACAGATAGACCACCAATGACAGCTATATTCAAATGACTTTATTGTCAATGTCTGAAAATCGAACACCATAACTGTCTTAAAAATGTTAAAAAAGTTACATATGAATACATTGATATATACAAACAAATGTCACTTACCATGTTGAGTAACATGAAGCGCTTAGTAGGTGCGCTTAGTCACCCATTAAGCAAATGAAAGTAATCAATGATTAACCAACAAAACTAAAATATTCCTAAAAAAAAAAAAAGTCAAAGACTAAGAATCACATCTGAACATACAAAGGCATATACACAACTCTAACAATCCTATCAATTTAATGTCAATTTTTTTTAACCATGGGTATTAGATGTGTAAAACCAGTCATCAGGACATGACACAAAAGTACTATAAAATGAATTAAACAACTTAGGTCTGCAAATTAAAAAAAAAAGTTAACTGAAAACCTATCTAATAATAAAAGACCGTTTTGAATAAATACAAAAAGTAACAGTTTATGGATGGATAGTTAAATCTGTTTTATAAACCCCATTGATAATATTTGGTAGTGATGTAATATGTATACAGCAATTCCCATCAGTTATTCTTAGCATGCAAATTTTCCCAATCAGTTTCTTAATTTTACAGCAATAATTTACATTTGGAGGTTTCTATAAACACTAGAAATTCAGTAATTCTCTGAACTGCAGTAGTAAAAACAATCTGCTTATGTACATAGAGTACTGAAATGAGAAACCTAGTAAAACAAGCATATGACTTAACATGGAAAAGCATGAACCCACAACGAGTCAAGAAACTATACAGTTTAAATGTGTTCAGAAAACTGAATGACTAAGAATCACCTGCATTGCAGGAAATACTCTACAGTACACTCTACTCAATAACTGGGCTTTGAAAAAGAATGTCAGATGGTGACTGGGACTGGAAAGAATCTGTTGAAGTCCCATGAGTTTGCTGATGTTCTTCTAAAAGATGAAGAAAAGCAAATGCTTTGTCACACTCCGTGCACTCATAGACAACTTGTCCAACGTGAGTTTCCTGGTGCTGTTGTAGCTGAGAAAGCAGGCCGAAAGATTTATAGCACATATCACAT
The DNA here is from genome assembly GCA_027576325.1 of Sciades assimilis. Classification (NCBI taxonomy): domain Eukaryota; kingdom Metazoa; phylum Chordata; class Actinopteri; order Siluriformes; family Ariidae; genus Sciades; species Sciades assimilis. The sequence continues at coordinate 10,135,256 of JAODJS010000024.1, read as the reverse complement.
CTGTGGTCACCACTAAAGGTTTGCAATTCAGGATGTTTCTGTTCATGCCTTGAAAGATCATATGGTGTTCTATACGATTTCTCACAAACTGAGCAGTGATATTTACGCTGTGCATCATGAGATTTATGGTGGGACAAAAGTGACTGTTCTGTTTTGAAGGAATTGGAGCACAAATCACATTGATAGGGCCGCTCACTGTGTATTTGCTGATGCTGTGTAAGATACTTCTTTTTGGCAAAGCCTTTTCCACAAACCAGACACTTGAAAGGACGGTCAAATTCATGCAACTTTTGGTGCTCCTGTAAACTGATGTTGGAAGCAAATCGTTTGTTACAAGTAGGACAATTATAAAAGTCTTCTCCAACATCAACCTCTTCCTCCTCCTCGTTATTTTTAGTGAGTACTTCAGAAGAATTTTCTAAAGATCTCTTATCATCAGTGGCTGACAAATGTTTTTGGTGAACACAATAATGTTGGCGAAAGGCATCACTTCCAAGGAAGCTCTTTCCACATTCTGTGCACTCATACTGTGTAGCTGCAGACAAATGGCACTGTTCGTGTTTCTCAAGTTGCTGTTTAGTTGAGAATGTCTTGTTACAAACGTTGCACATGTTTGCATGAACAGAAAGGTGATTTGCCAGTTCCAACACTTGAGAGAAACTCTCAGGACAAATTGGGCATTTGTAGATTTTGTCCTGATTTGAATCATCAGCATTTGATATCTTAACTTCATCGTCAGCTTCAGATTTAGAAGAAGATTCTTCACCACCATGTGTTTGCAAATGGGTCAGGAAGTGATGGCGGTGGCTAAAGCTCATGTGACAACTATTACACTGAAAGGACCGTGTTCCAGATAACTGATGAGTAAGCTGATGTTTTTTAAGGTGAGAACCATGCAAGAAATGCTTGTTACAATCTTTACACGAATATGGGCGCTCTTTTGCTGGATTACAGCCATGCTCTGAGAGCTGCTCAGGATCTTGAAATCGCACCTGGCAAATTTCACAGCGATATCTGTATTGCTGAATAGAACTTGAGTGGCTGACAGACACTGGTGGAGATGAAGTCTGCTTTGCTGGTGGAATTAAAGGAGGGAGCTCCTCTTCGGTCTCCGTGTGGATTTTCCGGTGCTCTGCTCGGCTTGATTTGCAGGAAAAGTTTTTGTGGCAAAGATCACAGGGAAAGTTCTCCTCACGATGAGTGATCATATGTTCTGTCAGTTGTGAAGATCGTGTGAAACTTAAAGGACATTTTGTGCATCGATGGGGATGTTTTCTAACATGAGTGTGCTTATGTTTGCGCAATGCAAAGAGTGAAACAAAACCTTTACCACACATTTGACACTGAAATTCAGATTTATGACTGCGTTGATGCTGCTGCAAATTTACAAGCTGAACAAAGCATTTGCCACATTCTTCACATTCATAGGGCTTTTCACCAAGATGGCATCTCTGATGATCCTCAAGACTTTCTGAGGTCAGGAATGTTTTACCACAGACATGACAGGGAAAATAAGGAGCAGAGTCAGTGTCATCACTACTAACATCTTTTTCATCTGCATCACTTCCATCCGATTCATAGTTGCTCAACTGATGTTCGGTGGTAGCACTTTTAAGGTCATCAATGCTTTTTGAATGCCCTTTATGTTTAATCCTGCAGTGTTTCATATATGACCTTCTGATGGTGTAAATTTTATTACAGAGATGGCAAGTAAATACTGTAGGAGACACCTCATCAGTTTTCAGAGCAGGCTCGATTGTTTTGAGTGGGTCATTAGCAGAGTGAGAATGCCTTTGGTGAGTACTCAAGGATTTAGAAGTCCAAAACCTCAACTTGCATGTGCTACAAACAAATGGCCGATTAAGGTCATGACAAGATCTGTGTATGTCCAAGTCAGAGGGATAGCGAAAGCTTCTAAAGCATTCAGGGCAGGTATTTGTAACTGCTTCCTGATGCTGGATCTTCACATGTCTTTGCAGCATGCCTGCTTGATCAAAGGTCTTGCCACAAATCTGACAGCGGTGGCTTTTGCCTAACCTACGCTCTTGGTCTTCACGGCCATGAGCCTCAAGATGACTTATGAGCACAAGCCCATCTGTAAAACTTTGCTCGCATTCGGAGCACTGATATTTGTGAACAACTGCATCTCCTTTGTCAGCATTTCCTTTATCCTGGTCTTTACATGAAAACTGTGTCTGGAGTACACCAGTTCCTGTTGTGTTGGAGCCTTTATTAAAGACTAGGACTTTATCATTGAGTGTACCCTCCAATTCTGATGAAATTGCATCTTTTGTGTTTTCTTTTTTTGTGGTTTCCAAACCCTTACACTTTCTCATGTGCTTCTGTTGTACATTATTGCTCCAAAAGCCCTTGTTACATTTTTGACAAGAAAGAGGGTATACTGTTGTATGGGTACGCATATGCATACCAAGTCCACCATTAGTTATAAACCTCATTTTGCACTGCTCACACTCAAATGGTTTCTCCCTTTCACCATCAGTATTATCATGCACATTGTCATATATTTGATGGCTGCTTTGCGAGTTCTCAGTATTGTCATCTATTGGTTCCTCCTTAATGTGCAAATTACCAGATAACTGCTCATACTCAAGGACATCTGACTGCTGTAGACCATCAGAGCTGTGTTGTGTTAAAATATGCTGCTGAAGCTGAGAGAACAACAAAAAATGGTCATTACAGTTGACACACGAAAACACCTTGACCTTTGAAGGGCTGGAAATACTGGTTACACTTACAGGACAGTCAGTGGGCTTTAAGCTGATGATGCATTTGTTTAGATGCATTTCAAGAGCCTCCTGAGTAAACAAACCACCACATCTGTCACACAGCACTTCAGGACCTTCTCTTTTCCCACTGCATTTAGACAAGTGCCGTTTTAAATAGTCTTTTCTGATGAAACGCTCATCACAACTTGCACATCCAAATGGCTTTTCCCCTGTATGAAGACGAGTATGCAATTTTAATTGTGTTTGGGTTTTAAAGCGGCGAGGACAATACTCACACTGGTACTTCCATTTATTGGAGTAGTGCCCCTCTATACGTTGCATGAGTTTAGAAGTTTCTCTGCAAGACTGCACTGAAGTATTCAACTTGGTTGGTAATTGCTCTGGTTCCAAGCGCACTGCTGAGGTCATCCTGCAGTTCACCCTGATGCTGTGTCTCCTCAGACTGTCCTTAGAGGTAAACCCAGTACCACAGTTTTTACAGGAAAATGGTTTGAAAGTAGAATGTAGCATGGAAGTGTGCCTTGTTAAGTTGCTGTGTGTAGAAAAGGTCTTTGAACAACTACTGCATTCAAACACCTCACAATGTGACTGTTGCTTTGCTTGAGAGCCAATGTGGTCAAAAGCAATCTGTTCGAGATGCACCTCAAGTTGTTGCCTTCTGCCTCTACATCGTGTCTGATGATGTTTCAGATGATCGTATCGAGAAAAACAATTTTCACATGTTTTACAACGATATGGCTTGACTTCTGTGTGGGTAAGAATGTGCCTTCTGAGATATCTAGGTTTTGTAAAAGTTTTTGTGCAAAAATTGCACTTCAACTGCTCACCATTTTCTCCTATGATTACTGTGCATTCTTTTAAACTGGCAGCACGATCTGGCATGATCTTGGTTTCTTCAGATTCATTCAGTTGCTTTGCTTCAGACTGCTTCAACACATCACATAAGGCCTCGTGCTGTTGACAGGAGCTCTGCTCATCAGATTTCTGACCAACATTCTTAAATGCCAACTCTTTTTTTCCCAAATGAGAATTAAGATGTCTTAGTAAGTAAGATTTGTACTGGAAACGTTTAGGGCAATGCGGGCATTGCAACTTAAAATGGTTCTTGATACGTGTCCCCGATTCTTTTGATACTCTGCACGTTCTGGTTGCAACAACTAAATTGGTACTTATGCATTCACTTTTATGTGCATTTCCAGATTTTTCACTTCTGAGCGTCTCTCCAGCAGTGGATTCTTTGATGTTGCAGCGTTTACGATGTCCATAGACCTTGTTCTTTTTGAAATATTTCCCACACTTTAAACATGGCACAAGGCTGTTTGCCAAGTGAGCTCTTTCATGCATTTTCAAATTACCTGACATGTTAAATATGTGTGGGCAGTATGAACATGCAAATTTTTTTTTAACTTTTTCTGACTTAGATGCTGCTTTTATTTCACATTTCTCATGCGTTTGTGCTGCGGTTGATGATTGAGAGGGGGGGTTTTCTGGCAATCCCTTGCATTTCTCTTCATGAAATCTGAGGGGTTCCTTCCGGTGAAAATGTTTTCCGCAGGTCTTGCAGGGAAAAGGTTTTTCACCAGTGTGCAGACGGATATGCCGAATCAGTGCAGTTCGACTTGTGAAGTTATTCTTACAAAATGGACATTTGGAAACAGAAGGTTTTGGAATGTGAGTTAAACAGTGCTCACTTAGTGTTTTGGAATCAACAAATTCTTTTTGGCATACTTCACAACAAAAGGATTCTTTCACTTTTTCAGCAGCAGAGTTTTTGGATAACGTTTCAGCAGGCAGAGATTTCAGTATGGCTTCTTTCTTTGCATGACTTGAAACATGTCGGAGCAAGAATACAGGAAACTTGAACTTCATTGGACAATCAGGGCACTGAAGCATACCCTTTTTTATGTGGGCTTGTCTATGTTTTAACAAATCTCCAATAGTGGGCACAATTTTCTTACAGACAGAACACTGTATCCTTCGCTTGTGAACATTTTTGTGAGTTATTAAGTGTCCACGCCTTGTGAAGTTTTTACCACAGTCCAAGCATTGGAAGGGTTTCTTTCCCGCATGCAGCTGCAAATGAGTCTTCAAGGAGTCGCTTGAATTGAAGCATTTATCACAGAAATTGCAACAGAAAGATTGACTAGCGACCGTATCAGAAGGCATTTCGCTTGAACACTCTTGACTTTCAGGTCTCTCATTATTGGAGTCCGAGCCCTTCACATCAGGGAGGCTGTCATTTTTGTCCACTGGTACTATAGAATGCTGAAGCAATGAGTGCTTTTTCATGTGTCTATAGACTCCAGATTTATGCGCAAATGAAGCTGCACATACTTTGCATTTATAGCATGACAAATTCTCTGTAGGCAGCACTTGATTTTCATCTTTTTCTTCTTCGGCATTTTCCTGGGCCAGTTTCTTTTTTTCCGCGTTCCTCAGTAATTTATATTGCTGAAAGCAAGTTTTTTTAATATGTCTATTCCGATTAGAAGCCAGGGAAAATGTTTCACTGCATAAGGGACATTTATATCTGTTCCCCACTTTTCCTTTCGCCATGTGCATATATTCTCTCAAACATCGCTGTCGCATGTGTCGAGTTCGGTTGTAGGAATACCTAAAAACCTGTGGACAGGTGGGGCATACAAATCTACCAAAAGTTCTACCCGTTTGGTTTAGAAATGGTTTAGAAATGTGTTGCCTTGTGATGTTTCCAGAACATGGCTCTTTTCTGTGTTTGTCAAGATTCCAGGAATATTTAAAAACCTTCTGACACTTACTGCATTTAAAAGGCTTTGTACCTGTGTGCCATCTAAGGTGTCCTTTCAGTTGTGCTCGAAGTTGGAAACTTTTTCCACAAACGGGGCAACTAATTTGTGGAGACCACTGCTTCTTGTTTATGTCTACAAGTTTTACAAAACAATCATGAAGCCCAATCTGGCAACCATCAACTCCAACTGTAAAGGCTGGTTTAGCTGGATTTTTTGGGTCCGTTTCTGAAGATTTTTTCCTATGTTCAATGGGGTCCAATATCAAAGGATTGCATCTGACTTTTCGTCTGTGACCATCAAGTTTTTTTGCATGAAGAAAATATAAGCCACAACAATTACACCTATGTGGTGTCACAGTTCTGTGTCTTTGCTCATGATCTTGATGATAAGACATTTTAACAAATGGTTTGTGGCAGTACATACATAGGTATGTTGCCTTAAACTTGTCAGTCAGTTGCTTAGTAGTTGACAGTATTGTATCAGACCACTGCACATCTTTTGGCCCAATTTGCTCACACGAATGTTGTGCTGCCATTGCTCCATTAGAAAAATAGGCACCACAGGTAAGGCAATACTGAAATGTATGCTTTGAATGTTTGCAATGGTGGTGTTCAATAAGTTGATCTAAATTCTGCGTGTTCTTCTGGCACACAGAACAAACGTACATGTTTCGATCTTTAGCAATACACTTGCTTTTCTTCATAAGGACAACAGGCTGGAGTTTTCTCATCAACTTCTTGGATGACAATAAGGAAGCCATGTTTTTAATTTCAGTGTCATATGTAATTTCTGTTCTTGCCAAGGTCCCAATGTCTTCCATTGTGTCATTTTCCTGTCCCAGTTCCAGAGACACAAAAGTACTATGGTCAGTACAGGTACTGACAGGTATAAGGGGTTCCTGCAGGCAATCTTCTGCTGTCACTTTTGTCTGACCTCTGGGTACAGATTCAAGTGCAGATCTCACAAGAACTGGGGCTTGTGTATGATCAGCCTCACAATTCTGGGAGAGCAGAGTCGTACTCTCTGGCAACGAAGTATTTGCAGCATTTTGATCCAATTTTGTATGGTCCAAACTGCTCAAACCAAGACATGACTGTAAGAATTCAAAACTGCTGCGTTCAACCTCTTGACTGCTCTTTGTCTGGTCATACTCTGGTTCATTATCATGAGCAGTGTTAACATTATGCTTTAATTCACATTCTGGAGTATTATTTTTGATCTCACAAATGTTACTGATCCCTTTTAATTGGTAATCATTTTGTACATGTATGCTTCCAGTACAAATAGCATTCTTCTCATTTTCTATATTCTGCTTTGTGACATTTAAATCCGAGGCACAAACAGGACTTATCGGAGTAGCTGCGTCTTTGCAAATCTGGCTCCTTTCAGTAACACCACAGTCTGTGTTCTGGATAAGAAGTCTTCCTTTCATCTGTTCCTCAGTTTTCAAAGCACTTCCATTTTCATCTTCTGTGGTACTTGGATTTGAGCACTGATATTCAAGATCTAAGAACCTTTCTCCCTGACTATCACCATCCATCACATTATCAAAACTGCCACTTGGTATTTCACCCTCTGTTTCAGGAGAGGCTCTACAGACATCTTGTTTTCCTGTGACTTTGTCACTTGCTGCCCATGCATCATGTCTTCCAGCTTGACAAAAATCTTTTTCCAATTCATTTTTATCCCTAGAGCACCCTGTATCCTGACACTCAGAAGACTGGTCAGGGTTTTTTTCCAAGCTGTTCAAAATGTGTCCGAAATCTGCTTCAGAACAGCTGCTAACATCCGAGTAATCCTCCAGATTAGTCACAGTCAATGATGCAGACTCTAGTGCTGTTCCATACAAAGGTTTATCAGGTGCAGGATAATTTTTTGAAAGAGCCATTTGTTCTGGCGTAATATACCTGGACTGATCTCTCACAGAAAAAACACCATTTTCTCCATCATGCCTTGTTTCAGGATTTGCATCTCGCACAGAATTTGCCACCAAATTCACACAGTTCAATTCTGATGTGGGAATTTCTACAGAATCCATCATACTTGAAATGTCATCGTCTTTAGTAAACTGATCCATGTCCAAATTGCTCCTTTGACTTGCTCAACACCCTCCAGTCAGACAGTCTTCAAATTCTGTCCATGAGCCATTGTGCTGCATCTTCAGTCAGGAGATACTCTGCAAAACGATTTATATACATTATTAAACTGTCTCACTGTTTTGTTAAATAAATAAACAAATAAAAACACAATAGTACCAAATGAGCACAGTAGTCATTGAACTTCATCCAGAGCACATCAGTAGAAGGGCTGCAATTCTCCACTAAGAAAAATAAAAATAAACATAAATCCATCTGAATATAATTCAAAAAATGAAGACAAACAGGATACTTGGATAACGTAGTGGTCAGTGCACATTTTCTAACTGATGTTCTGAAAATGACAAGATTTTTGGAAATGAAATGTAGCTCTCTTTTGCACATACCTCAGCCAGAAGTAAAGCTAAAACATTTTTTAAAAAAAATCTAGCTACCCCAAAGGTGAAAAGGGAGAAAACTTAAGGATTTCATTCCAGTTCTACTGAAGATAATTTTTAGGTTATACAGACCAGCATGGGACCTGCATTATTTACAATGCTCCTAGTGCAAGCATTTGCACTACAAAGATGACCTACAACAGTAAGAGTGAAACACCACACTGGTCACAATTTGATTCACTTCAAGGTACTACCTTTATGACTGATTTAAATCTCAATACTTTGAGCAATATGAATCAAGAAGTTTAACTGAAAAAAATTCTTAAGCTATTCATGAATATTTTGTACAAAAATTGCTATGAACAGAGGTTCCATATTGTAAACATACAAGCCATATTTTAAAAATAAATACTTTGAGAAATTCTCCCAAATTTATGACTGAATAAACAGTGTCCGACCTAGGGGACAAAATCAACTGAAGCAATGAGCTCCGTAGCAGAAAAAGAGCAACATCATCTGCTAAAATGCCCAAGTTCTATGGGCTTTGGTGTTTGTAAACAACAGAAGAACTAACCATTAACTGGGCACATAACCACAATGCATGCTGACTTTCAATCCAGAGATATCAGCCTTCCAGGGTTTCCTACAGGTCTGAAATATACTTGTTGGGGTAGCTAATGCAAAGGGCCAGCACAAAAATAGTAAACTAAATTTGACTTGTGATCACACTGGAAACTGCCATTCTTCAACAGACTGGTCCACAATTCAGGGCCATAAATATCTGGACAGTGGCAATTTTGCCTCTGTACACCACCATGATGGATTGAAGTGGAGACAATTAGCTTCAAGTAATTTAACAAATACTGCATGAGCAATTTAGGAAATACAGCCATTTTTACATGGCTGGGTTACATTTGTGGTATGATTTGGGTCATCATCCATCTGTACTGTGAAGCACAACTCCAGATCTGCTATTTAATTAAGTCATGAAATATTAAGGAAACCAGCCATAACTGTTCATGAAATTGCTGTGTCAGTCAGTCAATAGTCTGATTACTTTGAGTCTGGAGTAAACTATATCCTACTAACTAAAATATTCATTTTATTTAAAAAAGGAAGCAACTTTATAAATAGGCCTTTTAAATTATGAACACTTGTACTATCTCCATTTGCTTTTCAATACCCTATAAAAAGATAGCTCCAATTTCTTGTTAAATCCATTCGTACAATCACAGCAGCTTTTTCCCCAATTTAGAAGTTTTTTTTTTTTCATGGCACTAGGGTTGTGCTACTTCTACCTAACGTGAATCCACACACATCCATGACTGTACATTGAGTGCATTAGTTATTGGTTACATGACCTATGGAATACTTATAACACGCACCAATTTTGTTTTGCCTATCGTTTTCATGATTAGAATAAGTAGTTTCTCTGTTGCTCACTAGATAGATTAGTCATATGCACAACTGTATAAAAAACAATGGCAGTGAAATGTGCAGTACTGTGCATAAACCACTAAAAATAAAAAACCCAAACAAAACCCAAGTTGGATACATAAACATGGGTAAGCTATTAGTTGTAGATTGTAAAGTGCACATGCTTCAATTTCAAAGTAGAAAGAATAATAGGAAGTCCCAGATGAATATATCCTGTGGTGACAAGCTAGTTGGAGCCAAAGAAAGAGTCATAGACTTGGGGGCTGAGCTTGACCAAACACTAAGCAGTGAAAGCATGGGCAAAAGTGTAATACAGAAATCTAATGAGACACTGAAATTTCTGTACAGACAATCCAAATGCCTGACTCCAACTCGAAGTACTCTAGTTTCAGCTCTGGTGCAAAATTAGACTATGCCTGTTCCTCATGGCATTATCCCTTACAGAAAAGAACTAAAGACAAGCTTCAAGTATGCCAAAACAAGCTGATCCATTTTGTATCGGGTCTCTTCCAGGTCACTCCCCCAGAATATTTCCGATTTCAAAAAAAGGGGGTTGGCTCCCTGTCAAAGAGTGCCTGGCACATTGGTGTGAGCCACATTTATAAAATTATATATGCTCTCTCTGCACCCTATCTTACATCCGATATTGCTCGAATGACCGATGTACATTCTTACAATACTTGTTTGAGCCAATACAGTTTTAATGATCCCCAAGGTCAAGCGTCATGGTCAAAAATCCTTCCTGATCAATGCTGTGAAACAGTGAAATACAGTCAATTCAGAGCTTTCAGGTGTTTTAAAAGGACTGTTAAAAGGGACTTAAAATCCGTAATTGTTTATACTAAATTCTTAATATTTGTTGATGTCCTAGTCATATGCTTATGGCGATTTCCATGGTTTGTATTTCTAGTCTGTTTTTCATCTTGTTCCCGCCCATCTTAAAACTTTGAGACCACAATGGAAACAAGTGCATTTTACAGTGTAATCCTTGAATTAGTTTCATTTTTTTCAGTTGTGGTGTGTATGTATATAGTATAACTGACTTGCATGCTATTTTACCTCAATAAATAAGTCCACTCAAGTGATGGCACTCAAGCCTCAGTCACTGTCCTGATGGTTTATGGGAAATAATTCAGCTTCTCAGTCCTGGCCATATGGCTATAGAGACATTTACCTAAATGTAGCCACTGGAAAAAGTTTACTGTGCAGGCGGAAGGTGTCCGTGATTATACACTTCAACCTGGACTTGCACCTGTGCGTATAGATATCAGACAGGCACGATAGTGGAGTTTTTGTGATGTATGCAGCACATCATACCACTCTTTGAAGTGCTTTTTGGTCTTGTGAGCTGCAGTTGCCAAACCAAGTGGTACAGCAGCATGTAAGCAGTGACTCAATGGTGACACTATAGAAAGCTCTCAGAACAGTGGGAAAGATCTTAAAAGGTACCCTTCCACCTAAAACATTTAATACTGGCTCTTTTTGAAATACCATAGTTCACTCCGAGTTGCATATGCATGCTGCATGCGAAAATGTAATTCT
>JAODJS010000024.1:10107255-10118148 GCA_027576325.1 Sciades assimilis | reverse complement strand
TATTTAAAAAAAAATGTTTAAGGTTGTTTTAGGGACACTATGTCAATGCCCATAGGAAGCCATTCCGAATTAGACGGGGGGGTGTTTCTAAATGAGCCAAAATAGCTGAGACAGGACCAATCATCAAAATTTTGGTGTCAATCGTTCCATTTCATCCTAGACACTCCAGAAAAGGGGCTAAGTGTTAAAAACCAGAATTATCCTTTAAGGACAGTAATTTGTTATAAATCTACCACACAGGTCACTGACAGTTTTAAGAGAGGTCATGCAAAACTCCAACCAGTTTAGACGTATACTTTAAAAGACTTCCAGAGGCACCATTTTAAATGTGGGAAAAAAGTTGACAATATTTACATGCAAAAATTCAGTTTTTGCTCTTATTCCAAGAGACAATATTCCTACTAAGCTGTTTATATATGGCTAATGATTCCATTAATATTCCAATTTAAATGCAGCCATGCATACTCCAAATTGTCTACCTGATTTGTATACAACGCACAGACCTGACTAAAAACAGGCAAGACGTGTCACAAAATGCCATAAAACCCCCAACTGAGACTCATTCCAAAAATGCACTGTATACATGCCAAAAGAATGGTCCTAAAACCCAACTTACATCGGCATTTTCCATGTCTTAATCAGAAAACGCAAAATTTGGACAAAGGCCAAATTTGAATGTTTACATGTAATCAAGTTCTAAATACTGTCAGAATACTGATTCAGTTTACATGCATGTTAGTCATACAGTTTATGCCATGCCTCTCGCTACTTCTCCAAACACGCTGCCCTTCTTGCATGATCAGCATCCCAATGAGCTGGATATCTCCGCTGTTTTTTCAGCTACTGAGCTTTATTTAAAATTGGATTTATGGGGGGAACCCCACCCAGGGTCTCCTCAAAAGAACATTACATAACCAGCAAGCTCTGCATATTAAAGGGCATATTTATGGGCAAATTCAAGAGCAAGATCAATGTAAATTTCCTATTTTATATTAAACTTGTCAAATGTGTCACATTTTGCGCAATTGTTTTACCTTGCGCAATACCAGAAATATTCAGTTGAAATCAAGCCATTTGAGGTGAATTAGTCCACCTCAGAAAAAACTTGCCATTTGAATTTCCCAGCAAACGTTGATTTTCATGTCATGTGTGGGACGCCTCCCTCTGAATCCTACATCAGCGCTGGTTTATGAGGAAAAGACCAGGAGGTTTTCTGCAAATGTCTTTATCACAATTATTAAAATGGTTAACAGATGTATTGTAGAAGGGTGTAATAACACCAATCATGATGGGATTAGTACTCATCATTTTCCAAAAGACCAGACAATGAGAGAGAAACGGGAGCGCTTTATGAAAGGCACCCGGAAGCAGCCGATGACCAACAGAGCTGAGGACCAACAAAATCTGCGTTTCACAAGTTGACTGTTGCCAGGGTAAGAAATAAGACTATACTTTAAATTAGGAGTTCCTGTGTTTGTGTGGTACTCGGATAATGTTATTTATTGACACAAAAGTAAACACCACGAAAGTGTTGGGCAATAATACACTTGCGCAGATTAGATAGAACTTTATTGATCCCTTTGGGAAGGTTCCCTCAAGGAAAAAAAAAAAAAAAACACAGTCCATAGCCTGGTAAAAAGCAGCCGAAGTATCCAAGTAGCCTTGCTGTGACAGTACAAGGTATTTTAGCCATGTCTCCGTAAAAATAAATAAGCTGCTCTCCCAGTAAATCCTCTGGTTGTTCAATGCAGATAGCTTGTTGACCTTATTTGGCAGCAAGTTCAAATTCCCCATAACGGAGGTAATGGGATGGTTTGTAGCGCCGCTAGCCTAGCCTTTAGTTTAGCCCAGGCTTTGCAGCCCCTGGGTTTCCTCCTCAGGTCGGCCAGGATGGGGTGTTGTATCCCGGTTCGTCCCATTGTTTCCAGGAACAGCAGCTCCTCTCTCGAATAAGCGAGAAAACTGGCTCCTAGTTGCATGTTAAAGTTAAAAATATCCAATGAGATATGAAGAAAATTTTGATAAGAATAGCAGAAAAGTAAAAAGGAAAAGATTTAAAGAACTAAAAGCTACAGAGCTACTGGAGAAGCAGCCATCTTCCACAGCACCCAAGGTCACATTTTCCTTCACACACAAGGGATATGCGTGTCAGGGCTTGAGATCTTGGGGCCTGTCAAACACATTAAATGTATATGCAACCCTGCTTAGCCGATTCAATGTGTATAGGTTATAAAATCTCTCCTACAGTAGCCAGTACTTTCCTAAATAAACAAAAATACAAAGTCAATAGAAAAAAATATAATTTATGTAACAATAGATGAGCATTGATGCATGAATCCATGGGTTTAGAAGCTCAGGCAACAATTCTGTATTTCAATGCAAAATCGCTAGCTGCTAAACTTGGTCTGCACAGACCTTGCATGGATTCAATGCATACTCTCAACCTGCTGGTGGATCCGCACGTGACATCATGAATCTGGCTCCAGACTCCCCTGGGATTTTTCCAGGCGCGTTTTATTTTTGTCTGCTGTAGATAGATGGCCTTGTGCAAAATTACCCTTCTGGATGAGTGTGGAAAGGGACATACTTTCATATTAAAAAAAAAAAAAAACACACAAAATTGGTACAGGACATGCCCTTAAACTCAGATGCACAGATTGGAACCTTTGGTACTCAAGCAGTGCAACTGAATTACATACATAATTAAGAGAATGCTGAATTTCACCATGTCAATCTCACATTTTTACACTGCATGCCATGATGCATCGTTACACGTACTAAACAATACTGAACTGATGCAAGCACAGATAGTATGACCTCAACCAGGACACCACAAACTTTCAAGATTATGCTCATAAAATCAGTCTTGCTGACTCAAGTGTTCAAGACATTGTAAAGATCAAGACAAAACCAGGACAAACAACTTGCTGTAACATTTGCCTCTGCATTTTGCAGCAAAAACTCAAAAGGAAAGGAGGGGTAAGGGAGAAGGGGTAAAATTGGTGCCCAAGCTTTAATTTTTTGTGGATTTTCTGAAGTCAGCATCAGGTTAAGAATTATACAAACAAAGTCAAAAATATACATACAGGTCACCTACTTGGTTAAAATATCCCTTATATCAAGTTTCATTTTGACCAGACACTTTTTGTAGCAATCAATAAGCTTCTGACAGAAATTTAGATGGATATTTGACAACTCTTCTTGGCAGAATTAGTAGAGTTCAATCAACTTTGTGTTTCCTGAGATGAACCTGAATTTTTAAGCAGTCCTAAGTTTTCCTTTTCTTCCATTAAAGCTACAGGTCATACAAATATACTGCGAGAGGGGGGAAAAAAACCCCACCCCAGACAGAAACTAAAAGCCCAATATTGAACTGACATCTTGGTGCACCTGCTTAAAAGCCAAAGCAAGCACAAAAACTAAAAAGTCCTTTATACTGACAATATCCAAACAAGATATGTTTGAGTGTTCACTTGCTCATATTTGTACCTGTATACAGCTGTGTTGGAGTTCTCCCCCGAGAATGAGGGGGTCACCTCTATGCAACTGCAAGTTACTGACAGGAAAACTGATTTGTGCTTACGCACCAAACAGCAGTGCAGAGTATTCAGCCTTCTTGGAGCCACTGGAATACATCTTGGAAGGGGTACCAACTGGGGACTTCAATGCTCATGTAAGCAATGAAGAAGAAACCTGGAAGGGAGGGGTGAGAGAGAGAGAGAGAAGACTGGGTGGGATGTTCTGCTTGATCTAAACCCGAGCAGCGTTTTGTTGTTGGACTGCTGTGCTCATCGTTGATTGGCCATAAACACCACGCTTGAGTACAAAAGTAGCTCACTAGTGTACCTGGTATCAGAACACTTTAGGTTAAAAGACTGATCATCGACTTTGTGGTCACATCAGATCTGCGGCTATGTGTCTTGGACACTCGGGTGAAGAGAGGAGTGGAGTTGTCAACTGATCACCACCTGATGGCGAGTTGGATCAGATGGCAGGGGAGGCTGCCAGACAGACCTGGCAAACTCAAGTGTGCAATGAGAGTGAACTGGGAATGTCTGGCAGAGTCTTCCACTTGTGAGGTCTTCAATTCCCACCTCCAGAAGAGCTTCTCGTGCATCCCGAAATAGGTTGGGGACATGGAATCCGAATGGACCATGTTCAAAGCCTCCATTATAGAAATGGCTGGCACGAGTTGTGGCAGTAACTTAAGAACCTGCCGAGGAAGCCATCAAACTGAAGAAAAAGGCCTTTCAGGGTGGGTTGGCCCAGGGATCCCTTGAGGCAGGTACCAGGAGGCCAGAAGGACTGCAGTTTTGGCACTTGCTAAAGCAAAAACCCAGGTGTGAGAGGAGTTTGGGGAGACCATAGAGAAGGACTTTTGGTTGGCCTGAAAGAAACTCTGGCAAACCATTCGGCAACTCAGGAAAGAGAAGGGCTTGCCTCAAGCTGGGTGCAGGTAGGGAGGAGGAGGAAGAGGAGAACTGCTGACCTCAACTGGGATATTGTCAGATGGGGAAAGAGCACTGAGGAACTCCTGAAGCCTCCTGAATCCATGAAGGAGGTGGAGTCTGAGGACTTCACCCATATCTCTGGCAGAGATCACTGAGGCAGTCAAGAAGCTCCTCAGTGACGAGGCACCAGGAATGGATGAGATTCACTCTGAGAAGCTGGAGTATGACCAGTCTACATGCATTTTGCAGAATTGGAAAAGACTTATGATTGTGTCCCCTGGGGGTCACTGCAAGAGCATGGGGTATGAAGGCCATTGCTAGGAGCCATCCGGTCCTTCTAAAACCAAAGTGTGAGCTGTGTCCAAAATTCTCAACACAAAGTCAAACGTTCACGGTGGGTGTTGTACTCTGCCAAGACTGCCCCTTGTCACTGATCCTGTTTGTGACATTCATGGATGGGATCTCAAGACACAGCTGGGGTTAGGAGGGTGCCTGGCTTGGGAACCTCAGAATTGCACATCTGTTCTTTGCAGATGTGGTTCTATTGGCTTCTTCAGAACGTCACTTTCAGCTAGCTCTGGGACAGTCTGCAGCTGAGAATGAAGCAGCTGGGATGAGAGTCTCAGCACCTTCAAGTCTAAAGCCATGGTTCTCTGCTAGAAAATTATGGCGCGCTCCCTCCGCGTTGGGAGCGAGTTGCTGCCCCAAGTGAAGGAGTTCAAGTATCTCAAGGTCTTGTTCACAAGTGATGGTAAAAATGGAGTGTGCAATGGACAAGGGGATTGGGATGGCATCAGCAGTAACACAAGTGTTATACCGGTCTGTTGTGAAGAGGAAGCTGGGCCAGAAGGTAAAGATCTCAATTTACCAGTCAATGTTCCAACCCTCACCTATGGTCATGAGATTTGGGTAATGACTGAAAGGATGAGATCATGGATGCAGGTGGCCAAAATGAGCCTTCTCTGTTGGGTGGCTGGGCTCACCCTTAGAGATGGGATGAGGGGCTCACCCTTAGAGATGGGATGAGGGGCTCAGACATCTGGAAGGATCTCAGTAGAGCTGCTGGCCCTTCATGTTGAAAGATGTCAGCAGAGGTGAATCAGGCATCTGATTGGGATGCCTCTTGGGCACCTTCCTTTGGAGGTTTTCCAGACACATGCAACCAAGAGGATACCTTGGGGTAGACCCAGAACATTCTGGAGAGATTATACAGCTCATCTCGCCTGGGAGCACCTTGGGATCCACCAGGAGAAATTGGTGGATACCCGAGTGTGAAGAATTTTGCTACAAAAACAAGCCTCGCCACTGAAACAGTGAACACCCCCTGCCTTTGGTAGCCTTTTACTGCCTATAAATGTTCCTTCCCCCAAAAAATTACAATTTTCATTCTATTTTTGTATGACACGCTTTTATAAACAGGAAGAAAAAAAAAAAATTACCATGACAACTACCATTGTTTACTAGCATCTGTCTCAGTACTACGCATGTATTATCTAGCCAAGTGAAATCTGTTGATTTGCAGATTGTGTCAGACAAGGCTGCTTGCTGTCTCTGGTGCTCTTCAATCTATACCTTGAGAACATCATGAGAGGCACTTGAGGGGCACCATATAGCCATCTCCATCAGTGGCCGTCCACTCTGCAACCTCCGTTTTGCAGACATCGACTTGATGGGAGGTAACAACCAAGAACTCCAGATGCTAACAAACTGGTAGACAGAACAGGAATATATGGCATGGAGGTGAGCTCAGACGAGCAAAGCAATGGTGAACAGCAACAGCAGTACCAGCATTACAACGAATGGTAAACAGCTAGAAGTTGTTGAGGCATTCAAGTACCTTGGTTCCACTCTAACCAAAGATGGCAGATGCACTGCAGAGATAAAAATCAGGATCGCAGTCACCACATCAGGCCTCAGGAAAATATGGAAAAGTAAAGAACTAAGCTTCAAGACCAAACTCAAGCTCTACAAGTATCTAGTCCTGTCCATCCTCCTGTATGGATGTGAAAGCTGGACTCTAGCAGCAGAGATGGAGAAGCATATACAAGCATTCAAAATGAAGCACTACCACAGGCTCCTTGGCATCTTGTGGATGGAACACAAGACCAATGAGTATGTCAAAGGACAAGTCACCACATTAACAGGACCGCAAGAACCCCTGCTCTCAATGGTGAAGAAAAAAAAAAAAAAAGACAGAAGCTACAGTGGTTTGGGAACGTTGCAAGACATGACTCCTTGCCCAAAACAATCCTCCAGGGAACAGCTGAAGGAAGATGAGGCTAACCACAGAAATGCTGGACAGACGATGTCAAGGCTTGGACTGGTCAGGGTATGAACAGCCTGCTGTGTGAAATTAAAGACAGGCCAAAATGGAGAAAGACAGCAATGACAGCATCTGCCATGACAGACAGCTATGTCAGCATCTCTCATGCCTCCCCACGACTGCAATGCGGTTATGGGAATGAACTGAAAAAATAAGTCACATGGTTACAGAAAACTTGAATAATTTTTTTTTTAGAATTAGAAGTCTGTCATACCTTTAACCCACCTGCAGCAATGAAAAACAACAGAAGAGCACGCACATGAGCAGTGGCACCTGGGGATTTTTTTTTAAGAATTAGAAACCTTTGATAGCTGTGTTACAAAGGTAAATGGTGTACTAGATGTGCTGGTTACATCACAAGCACATATCTGGTTCCAGTGCAAATGGCTACAGCCAGGTAAGACTATTTATCAAGAGATAACTTCAGTTTTCTTATTTAAATCTGCAGGGAACACACCAAGGCACTTACCATGATTAAAAAACATTTTTGGGTTGTTTGACTTTAAAGGGTACTTGTATAGCATTTACACATGATCAATAGTACAAGCCCTAATTATAACGCACATAAGTGCAGCCTTCTAACTAGCTGCCATAAGCTTTAAGTGCTAAAAAATTCAAAAGCACATCAAGCTTTATTGCACAACAACCAATATGGCATCCATGATGCAATGTCAAGTTGTTGATAGATACTGGAAGTGTAGTTCAAATAAACATACTCTTAAGCTTAGATTTAGTCAGATTAAAGCGTTCTCTTCAAGTCCATATGGACAGCAGAGAAACAGGATATCTGTATTAGCAATGCTAACAAAAGCCATGATTCCCATCAGGAAATCTTCAGCTTTTGAAGAATTAGTGGACAAATTTGTGCAGCTCTTTATAACCCATAAACATAATGTAAGAAAACTATTGTATTACTTCATTTATTTTTAAATACATGATACACTGCGAGCAAAACCAATAAATTTTGTATTGCCACCAAAAGCAAGATTTTACTTATTCTATAAAAATGCATGCCATTTTGGTACATGGACACAGACTAAACATTATAGCCAAAAGCAAGGCTTTCCAAGTCTCCTATCAAAATAAAAATTTAACCAGAAAATTAAGTTTCCATGTCAATGTATTTAGATACTGAATTCACTGAAGGAATCCATGAGTAAAAATTAAAAAATTGCATTTATAGCCACAAATTGGATTAACATGGACAAAATAAAGACCTACATAATACTTGATGTACAGAGAATTGATCTGGAAACAGGTTTTTCAAAAATCCTTACAATTCCACAAACTGCCTGGGGCATGGTCAAGCACCAGTTTGTGAATAGAGCACAAGGACATGGGAGGTGAATGGCAAAACCATCACACTTGTGCAAACTATGGTGCATGTTTTTTTTTTTTTACAGGGACAGCTGAGGGGTAAAATGGAAAGAGGAAGCAGAGAAGTGAAGAGCTTCCCTGCATGCAGTGTGTAAAATGTACTGAAAGCTATAAAGCCAAAATAAAAATTAACTTCCAATTAAACACACACCTGGTCCAAGGCTTCAGTGTTCCACCCCACTCCAGAAACTGTTACACTGGTTCCAAAACCTAGGAACACCAAGTGTCCTTGCCCTTCAAGGATCTTGTCCATGCCCTTGCTGCCATCAGCAAAACAAGCACCAAGTGCTACTCGCGCTTCGTCAAGAACAAGAGCAACGCTTTGAAGTCTTTCTGCAGGCCAAGCAGGAGGAATGACCAGCGTTCCAGAACCTGTTCACATCAATGGACACTCCAGCTGCAGGCTTCCCCAACATCACTGACAAAAATGGCCCCGTACAATGACCTGGAGGCGTTTCTGGTGCTCTTTGAGCAAGCCGAAGAGGCGGGGGCAAGGGGCAGGCTTACTGCTGCTCTTGACCAGGTTAGAGCAGCTTACTGCTCAGTGACTCCCCACCAACACCAGGCTGAAGTCCACCAATCTAAAGCAAGCCATCTTGCAACCTGTTGGCTACACTCCTGAGCAACACCGGCAACACTTCTACATGCTAGCCCTAGAAGAGATTGGCCAGCTCAACAGCTGTACCTTCCGGCGGTGGCCGAGGGCAGAAGACCGATGCCGAGGGAATCAACATGGTGGCACTGGAACAGTTAATGGCTTGACTGGCAGGAGGGATGATAGCACAGGGACAGTGCCATCAGCCCATGTTGCTGGATTGAGCGAACCTGTTGGCAGCGGACCATCTTGAAGCGGTTCCAGCAGCAGGCGGACTTCTTGGCATGCTCTCACTCTTCCCCACCCTCACAGTGGTCCCCCCAGCTTGCTTACCAAGCCCATGGTGTCCCCTCCCCCTTGTGTTTGGATCTTCCCAAATGAGTAATCCCCAAGCTACCAATGCAAGAGTGAAGCCTGGGCAAGTGTGCTGGTGCTGTGGGGACACTTTCAGGATCAGTGCTACACGATGGAGATGGGGACAGTGGTCCAGATCCCTAATGTACCAGTGACTGCCCTCGATTAGGCCAGAGCAAAAAAAAAAGAAAGAAATAAATCGCATACTGGCGAGAATCCAAAGGGATACACAGCACACTTTGGGGGACTCTAAAATCAAACCTCCATCCACCAAAATATGATTCAAAGTGAAACACTGGGTACAGCATGTTTGGTGAAGGTCCTTTGTGAACACAGGAATGTTCACGAGTACCCACTGGTGCCAGTTAACAGCCACTCTTGGGGGATAAACCATCATATAGAGGCAGCAGTTAACCAGTGCCTCAGCCACCCAATAATTCTGGGAACCGACTGGCCTGGCTTTAATGGAGCACATAACAGTGGGTTACATTATGGAGGAATCTTGGTGTAGCACTGGCTGGGGAAGATGTCTCAGAGCCATCCATGTTAGTGCCACATCATAGTGACAGAAAGGACCTCTTTTGAGGGAATTCCCAGGCCTTTCAATTCCATGAAGCCTGCGACGGATAACACCGCAGGCGCCCAGATTAAAAAGCCCAAATTAAAGGTCAAGTGCCCAAAATATGCTACCAAAAGTTAAAAAAAAAATTTAAATAAACTTGGTTGCATAAAACTCAATGTCGACTTTATTCTTTTAAAAACACCAAAATTAGCAAGAATTAACATGTATTTCTCAATAGATGCGAAATCCACACCATTCCCATGCTGTTCTGGGTTCATCAAACTAGCTGCAAGCCTCACACAGAGCACAAATTCTCCAATGGTGATCGGCGCACCATGATTTTATGGAGAAGCGAGACTCGCGTACCAATGACCAGAGCAGTATTTCCACATTAGGTAGAGCTTCTCTCTTTTATATTGTTTTATGGTGGTTGGCAAACAGCTTTTAGGTGCATTACCAACACCTTCTGGACTAGAGTGTGAACCAAAATATTTACTACCTTGTGTTAAATTCTAATTCCTGTATCATTTAAAAACCTAAAAATAGCCCTATATCCCACATTGTCCGAACTCAACTGCAATCTCTCTCCGATACCAAATTTCATACAATTAAAAAAAAATAGGTAAATGACTGAATAAAAGTGCTATTCAGGACAACTCTGTATTTAAGATACCACTTGCATCTTGAATACACAGTTGTACAAGTGTGGGTGGAATCAGTGGCTGAGCTTGGTCCTCTTGTTGATAAGCCAGTGTCTAAGACTTCCATTTAAGCTAAAATATTTTACTTGACTACATACATACTGTGAATTGCACTGCCAATTCTTGTGATGTGACTGAAAAGCCTTTTGTGTGTCACAGGTCTGCTATAGGTACGTCTCTTTGAAGGCAATAGTGCATAACTTGCTTCTTCATTCACAGACTCCTTTCCTCCAGGCTCTTCTCAGGCCCCAAAACATCTTTTAAATACTAGCTGTGTTCTAATGTGTCACATACATCAAGAGGGATTAATGCTGTAGACATTCAGCAATAAAAGGTATAAATATTCATACACATCATCTCTAGCTATTTTATCCTGTTCTACAGGTTCGCAGGCAAGCTGGAGCCTATCCCAGCTGACTACAGGCAAAGTACACTCTGGACAAGTCGCCAGATCATCACAGGGCTGACACAGACAACCATTCACACTCACAACTACGGTCAATTTAGAGTCACCAGTTAACCTAACCTGC
>JAODJS010000024.1:7384263-7402994 GCA_027576325.1 Sciades assimilis | reverse complement strand
CTTCAGCCGAGATGATTTCGAGAGGGACTGTTTAAATTCCCTTTCTAGAGGAGAAATTTGGGATTCAAGCTCTAATTTTTGTCTAAGCGTTTCTTTCCTTTTAGCTGAGGTGTAAGATATAATAACTCCCCTTCTATAGAGTGGGCTTTCGCTGTCTCCCATAATGTAGATGCAGAAACATCAGGAGTATCGTTTGTAGAGAAAAAGAATGCCAGTTGTTCTTCTAACATAGATACAAAGGTGGGATTACTAAGCAAAGAGGGGTTGAGCCGCCAGTGACGTGTGGCAGGATCATAACAAGGGCGTGTGAGTTCCAGACCGACAAGAGAATGATCAGAGATTGCCATAGTTTTTATACTACATGTTCTAACTCTATCCAATGCTTGTCTTGAGGTAAGAAGATAATCAATCCTTGAAAATGAGTTATGTGGACGGGAAAAAAATGGGAAATCCTTCATTTTGGGGTTCAATATTCTCCAAGCGTCAAATAAATTTAAATCACAACATAGTGCCTTGGTGGCTACTGCCATTCTAGATGGACATGTGAATTTCACGGGACACTGGTCCAGCTCTGGATTCAGACAGGCATTTAGGTCCCCGCCCAGGACTATGAGAGGTGATGTACTGGAAGACAAATCAGCCATCAATTTGGAATAAAAAGGAGCGACAAATGTATTGGGGGAATATACCCTTACGAAAATGGACCATGGTTTATTGTGGTAGTACTATGATTTACTGTGGTTCCACCATGGTATGGCATGGTAACTATAAGAACTCTGATCCTACCATAATTGTACTATGCCTTGCTGTAGTCTTACTATGATTTCAATGTGGTAACCATGCCTCTGCCATGGTATGTCATGGTTACTATAAGCACTCTGAACCTACCATAGTGACACTATGACTTACTATGGTGTTACTATGATGTCTATGTAGTAGCCATGGTGCTGCCATGGTATGTCATGATTATCCTAAGTACTCTGAACCTACCATAATCACCCCATGGCTTACTATGGTGTTACCATGATGTCTATGTAGTAGCCATGGTGCTACCATGGTATGTCATGATTACCTTAAGTACTCTGAACCTACCATAATCACACTAAGGCTTACTATGGTGTTACTATGATGTCTATATAGTAGCCATGGTGCTACCATGGTATGTTATGATTACCCTAAGTACTCTGAACCTACCATAATCACACTAAGGCTTACTATGGTGTTACTCTGATGTCTATATAGTATCCATGGTGCTACCATGGTATGTCATGATTACACTAAGTACTCTGAACCTACCATAATTGTACTATGGGTTATCAATGGTATTTCATTGTGGTTTTCATGGTGATTCTAAACACCACGAACCAACCATACTATCACCATTGTTCTACCATAATATGTCATGGTTACTGTATTAGTCTGAACCAACCATAATATTACTATGGCATATCCATGGTAGTAAACATGTTGTTACTGTGATATTTCATGGTGATTCAAATCAGTATGAAACAAGCATCCCCATCAGTCTACCACTGTATGTCATGCGGTTACTCTACAGTAGTAGTGTGAACCAAACATATTATTACTATGGCTCATCCATGGTTCATTGCGATTTGAAGTTCTATGAACCAAACATAGCTTACTTCTTGTGATTTATCCATGGGACTACAATTGCGGTCATATTTGTAGGAAATGCAACTAAGCTGCCCATTGCCAAATTTGATCCTTTCATTAATTTTTACAATATAATAAACCAATATTCAGCCTATGTCCAAAGTAAGCCTACAGTTTTGCAGCTACAGATGTCTATTTCGGGAAACTGGCAGACATGGCGAAGATCTCCCTTTTCATGATTTGAAAAGTGCAATTTTCCTATTCATAATGAATGAATACTTAGAATAATATGGTGGTGGTAAATGAAATGAAAAAGGTAGCATTCGTGAATCGGCAGCATGAATTCTGAAGGGACTTCTGGGGTTATGTATCCCACATCTGGGGACAGGTGCTTCAATCCATCTCCAAACAATCATTATGGTTACAAAAACAATATGGCTTTCGCAATTATGCAATAGTAGTATTACCATGCTTTTATGTCACAGTCAATGCTGTAGAAAAATATCTTTATTCACAGCCTTTATACATTATATTTATAAATAAATAAAAAAATAAATATTGGGGTCAAATGCATAAAGTACGATACACCCTAAACAACATTATTTTAAGATACGGTATAACTGAATTACAAAACTTACTGTGACGTTAATGCAATGTATGTTTTAAAGCATTTTCCTGCATGCAAAATGAAATGTAGAAAAGCTAAATAGAAGACTACTACTACCTACATTTCAACAAGAATGTTTTTTTACATGGCACCTTTCAGGGGCCGGATTCACAAAACTATTCTTAAGATAAATCTTAGGAAGATTCTTAAGAAAAAAATTAAGAAGTTCCTAAGATTTATCTTAAGTGGAATTCTTCAATATTTTCCTAAGAACAATGGCATTTCTTGCGAACTTCTTATATTTATGACTTAAGAACTTCTTAGAAAAACGTTCTATTAGGAAAAACTTTCGCGAGACCAACGTCAATAACGATACGATAGCTACTTGGCAAGATGGAGGCTAAGCGGTCGAAAAACTTTTCCAAACAAGAATTGGAGGTGTTAGTGGAGGAAGTTGCGGCGAGGAAAAAACTTCTGTTAGGGAAGTTTGACAGCATGGGGGTGACGGCGGAGAACAAAAAGAGGGGGTGGGCGAGGGTCGCCCATTCTGTATCGTCGGTGGGAGGGCTCTGCAGAGACGCAGAGGCAGTAAAAAAAAAGTGGGCGGACATTAAGTCCTTAGAGAGGTGGATGGACTTGATACAGGAGCAAACAACGAAGCCGAAGGTATGCTAACTACCTTAAGCTACCTTAGCAACATGCTTCTGAGTCTATGTAACTAACTTGCTAGTTGCTACGTGTTAATGTTGATGACTTGTGTTACAATGTAAAGACGTGAATCGTTGTTTCTTCACGCTGTCTCACAAACACGTCTCCTGCTCCACACACACACACAGATACCACCGGCTAGACCTAAGCACCCCTTCACTGTCTTGCACTGTAAAAACGGTCGTGCACTGCTATACTTAAAACATTAGCGTAAACTAACTATAAGTCTGTCTTTAACTGAAGCTCGTACCATGTCCTAGGCATACGATGGCAGGGTTTAACACAGGATTTAGTACGCAAATGTACCCGTCATGTTTAATGATGCCCTCATTGATTCTTTTACAGATTCTGTTTTTATTACCCTCTATGAGGCCCCTGTAGACCCCACCATCCCGTCCTTTACACAAGTCCCCAACTCAGAGGAATTACTAGAAGTAAGTTCACAATCCATCACCGGATTTCACACATCGACCTGTGTGTTTTCTTTTCTTCAACACCTAACCACGTATGAATTTATTTTTCATATTGTTACAGAGCCCTGAGGATGCCCTGTCCCTTTCTAGCATACCGGTAGGCCCAGTGCCCGAGATCACAGCAAAAAAGACAGAAGAGATGCTGTCACTGCAGGTCAAAATCCTACAGGAACTCTCTGCATTACGCAGAGTGCAGGAGCAGCTTTTAGAGGTAGAAAAAGAGAAATTGGAAATTGCCAAGGCAAAACTTCAAATGAAAAAAAGAGAATGTTAAAATAAAAAAAATCCATGAAGCACATATTGATTGTGTAATTGATTTATTGTATGCCATAAGGTTTACTGATATAAGGTTTACTGATGTAATTTACAAAGCAAAATTATAGCCTGTGCATTTGTGTTGCATAATGTCTGCTAGGCCTAGGTAAATCGTTGTTGGATGAGATCTTGCCTCACTTGAAATCCTGACTGCCGATTAAGGCCGTCCTCTTCGTCCTCCTCTTCTTCATGGTCCTCATTGGGAGGGATATTGGGTAGGGGAACACGATATGCCAAGCAGACATTATGCAATACAAATGCACAGGCTATGATTTTGCATGCCTTTCCAGGGCAGTACTGCAGCACTCCTCCGGAGCGGTCTATGGAGTCATGGGTGCTCCCTGGCCACTTTGCCACAAGGTCGATTACTTTCAGATTCGCATCGCAGATCACTTGGACATTGATGGAATGAACGTTCTTCCTGTTCACGTATAACTCCTCATTCTCATGTGGTGCCTATAAAACAGAAGCATTTGTAGGATAAATAAAACAAATAATCTTTAACTATTGCAACTAGTTCAGTGAGACTGTGCTGTCTACTGCCTAATTTGATCTTGTCATGAATATTTACTAATTAATGAACTAATATTTACTAGTATGACCAAGGAGAAGATTCCTAATGAATAATTATAATTTGATGGTGGTGGTAAGTATTCATGAAAAACAACCCTGACTTACTTTAATTGCAACGTGGGTCCCATCAACTGCCCCCAACACATTTGGGAAACCCGCAATGTTTGCAAACTGCTGCTTGGTGGTGATGCATTGTGCTGCACTTGTAGGGAACTTAATGAACATCCCCGCTCTCCCACACAGAGCAGTTGCCACATCCCTCACAATTTGGGACACAGAGGACTGGCTGACACCTAAAGTGCCCCCAAGCACCATCTGGAAAGTTCCCGATGCAAAAAACCTCAATGCCAGCATGACCTGTAAGGCTACAGGGAGGGGTGAAGACCGTTTTGTTGGCCTCTGCAGATCATTCGCCAAGAGTTGTATAAGAAATAAAATTGCAGGCCTGGGGAGCCTGTACTGCCTCATTAGTATTTGATCAGGCAGTCTAAGGGGGTCCATCCTGTCTCTTAGAGGCCTTTGTGGAGGCCTACGTTCTTCCCTAGCTGCCAGCCAAAGCATCTCCATCTAGGAATTGGTAGAGAACAAGGTCAGCAATCAATTAATGTGTAGGCCTCTACATAGTCATTAAAAGTCAGTCAGTGTGTACATTATATAGTATTTAATAAATAATCCACACATATACAACTGTAGCATAACAAAATGACTGTGATCAAATCATCAACATTAATCTATGGTCAACATATCTCAGTGCTGTGGGCTACATTCAATAGTCTATTATGCTTATGCTAAACACAGTGCTAAGGCCCATTGTAAATAATATCTAACTGTAAGATGGAGCCTAATGTATATAACCTACCAAATATAATTAACAAAACATACACTAAAACACATTGGTAACAAACATACATAAGTTTACACAAAACTTCTCTCTTTTTTGTAGAAATGTGTTCAAATAAATAATATTAGAGGCTTACCTTCTTTCTGTTGGTATGTTAAGATGTGGTGAAGGGTTGTCTTAAAGTTAAGAGGGAAACTAAGAAGAATCTTAAGAACAAAGCTTTCAAGAATATCAATTATTCTTAACATTGTTCTTAAGAAAAAAGATAAGATGGAAGTTAAGAAAAAACTTAAGAATTGTATTTGTGAATATGGAATGTTCTTATCTTTGTTCTTAAGACACAAGTTAAGATAAAAGTACCAGTTAAGAACTTTTTTTTTCTTAAGAAAGTTTTGTGAATCCGGCCCCAGGTCACCAACATTTCAGTTTTACATAAATCAATATAGTGAATAAGTAAGTGACAGACGCAACAGCAGACCTCGTTTTTAAAATTTTATTGCTAATTACAACAGAAAAGTGGAGGAAAGGTGTGCACATACACAAAAACAATAATTCAGGTGCCACACAATGGTGGTGCATGGTGCGAGAGAATGCTCTGCACACAGGTATAAAGATATAAAAAAACATATCACAATATATATAAAAAAAACAACACAAATCAACAAAAAATAAGCTGACGTGAGCAATCATAGCCATGGCCTCAGGTCAAACTCCATACTAACAGTTTCATAGGCCTAATACAGTACAATACATTAAATACAAAAGTATGTACACTGCTCCAAACATAAAGGGAACAATAAAACAACTAAATGCACCTCAAAGTAAATCATACTTCTATTATACCAACCTGTCCAGGTAGAAAACAATACTTATTGTGAAACAATTAAGCCTACATGCTCTCCCACACCTGGACCACCATTGTAAGAGGGCAACTCCATCAGCCAGAGGTGTGACCAACCCGTCATTATTGACAGGAAGGTCACACCTCCACATCAGCTGATTTCAAAGCATGTCACACATCAACATCCCTCTGATGAAGACAGAAGATACATCCTCAAAACATGTCAGATAAAACTTTTACATGCCTGAAGTATTAACAAAAAAGAATTGTGTTGGCCATGCTGTGGCCTAAGGGTAGGGCACGCGTCTGCCATGCGGCCGACCTGGGTTCGATTCCTGGACAACAGTTAGACATAATGAACATACATAACATCAATTTTGCCAACTGTTGTCCACACTTAACCTCTTAACAGAAGGCCTGTTATAAATTACCTGTTACCAGAAAAGCAATTACTTGAAAGAAAACTTAAATTACCGAAAATTTCAATCAGTTTCAATAATGTTCACTAAAGGAACAACATATTGTCTTCTGTTAATTTCTAAGAAAACACACTTTTTATATAGTGATGAAGCCATAACAGCAATGGTTTCCTGTTTCTCACAGACCTCTACAATGAAATCAATACAGAAACTCAACTGTCTATCTCTGTACAACACTCTTTGTTTCGTTTCAAGAGGATAACCGAAAATCACAGGTATCTCATTACAAGTACATTGAGATAGACCACAACTACAGTTAATTTTCAGAAGGGCAAAATCGTGAATTTGTATGAAGGTCCCATTGCACAACATCACTACTGAGTTAATACGTTTCTTCATACGTGTGTATCCTGCTGTTGTATAAACAGTTCCTTTATATAAAAACCTTTCAAAAAATTGTACAGGCTTGTTCTCAAGTAAAACATTGAAACTTCTTTCAAGAGCTGCACATTGCCTTGGCAAGAGGGTTGCAAGTATAGGTCTACCAAATATATTGAAATCGCCGACAGTCAAATGCCTCTGGACTTCTCTTTTTCTAAGCAGCCTATTACTGTAGCGGAATACAGAAGAATTGTCATCCTTCATGGAACAGGTAATGTTTCTAATGTAACGCCACAAAAGAAAAGTTCAGCATATCTGTCTGGGTACACACTGGGTTCCATGGAAATATTGCATTAAATTATGATTATTGCCCTCAAATGTAAAGGAAGATATGCACCACAGTGGGCCCCATGACTTCACACTCTCACATAAGTGAGTAAGCTGATGAATATTAAAGCTGACATGTTCTTTGCCATACAGTAATTCGACCTGTAGGACAAATTTGTGTAACGCAGCATCAGCCTTTTCCAAGACCTGTCGAGGGATGTCGGTCATTAACAGTGTATACAGTGCATAAACCAGAAGTGCCCAGTGATTAAGATACTGTATTGGCAATACACCATTCAGGGTAATCATAGAATAATAAAGAAGCCAACTTTTGAACTCAGAAGCTTTCCAATATTTAATTTTGTCAATGGATGATGGTGTACGCGTGAGCTCTTTGGGGGGTTTCACTGTTAGCAACTCTCTGTTCAAGATATTTACTTTGGTGCCAATGTACCAGGGTTGAGCATGGTATGAGCTGTCAATCCATAAAGTAAGAAATTGCCGGACGACACCCAAAAGAACAGCATGCATGTAATCTGGTATGAAACTAGTGATAATGTTAAACAGTGGTAAGAAAAGAAGAGGGGACACGCCCTTCACGCCATGAACAGGGTGGCCCTCCTGTGAGGCCTGAATTGCGTCATCTTCCCACAGGTTTAATTGCCTCATATCTGCAGGTGGATCTAGATAGGGGTACGCCTTTACATGACCGTGACCTTTGGCTACTGTTTCACCAGGATGAAGACACCAGTCACATCCATGCTTTCCATTAAATTGTGTACTGTGTTTGAGTAATGGCCTTGCTACAGAATCACAAGCACTAACAACAGCAAAAACTCTGCTCTTACAAGTTACTACACCATTAGTCCACTCAAAGCCACAATCATTCAAATCTTCCATTTCATCTATGAATGGTTTAAGGAACGTGTTCATGACTGGCTTTGATTTGCCAAACCAAAGTGTAGACAATAGGACATGTTCTTTCCTAATAGTTGGTGGTAATTCATTTATTGTGAATTGGATTGGCCACAAGGAGCATTGGGAAGATTCAAAGACTGGCACACCATCACAGTTCCAAAGAAGTGATAGATCCCATTTTCCCATCATGCCTTTTTGAATATAACTTTTCATGATGTCCCCATCGAAAATATCACGTATTTTGTCATCCCAAGTCCACAAGGTCTTGTCTATAAATGTCTGCTCATTTTTTAATTGGTTCTCTAGTACATCTCTGAGTTGTCCTGCTAAGGGTAGATAAATGAAGAATGATCCATTTCTAAGGTTCCTAGTTGTGTTAAAAGGATGTTGGCAATGTTGACACACATCAATTATGTTGTTGTCCTTACAAATGTACTCTAGGCAAGATTCACAGTAGAAATGGATCTCAAAACAACTGTTGATGGACACAAAGCATTTGTTGAACAGGAATTTTGTGGTAGGAAGAATACCAGGTACCAAAATATCCATTAACATCAGGAAATCGTTTAGACCTTCACCACTTATTCTGTGGCGTAGAATGAAGGCCAAGATCATCAGGATGGTTTGACCTTTGGTGACGGCACTCCCTGGATAAATAGGCTCATCACTTCCATGAGGATCGAAAGGTTCCTGAAATACAAAAAGCCAACTAACTAAGTGCATCCCTAACGACCATTATGCCTAATACCGAGAACAATAGAAGAGAATAGAATATCTTTCATTTGTCGGTGTAACACATAAAACAAACAAGGGAGTGAACATACCTCTGTGCTGCTTTGGTCTTGTATTGTAATGTCATTTTCATCCGCACCATCATCATCTGAAAAGTCATCAGCGCTGTAATCCTGGCTAACCTGTATCAAAACCTGTATCAAAACATGAATATTAAAAGTGCAATTCAAAAGTGCAACACTACAAAGAATACAGAGGGTTAAATAACAATGGTCACAGATGATTACAAGAAAAGCAATGTCATAAACTAAACCTGAAACAAAGCAAAATAGGCAGAAAAGTGCTGTTTACATACATCACTAGGGTCTGTCTCGGGGTCAGGAGCATCATTGTCTTCAAGTCCAGTGGGATAGGGGATCTCTACCTGATACAACACATATATAATTGCTGAAAGATGATTACAACAAATGTAATGCCATTAATCCCCCCTCCCCCATAATGCTTGTGCATCATTTAGTAAACAATAGCCTTGCCTCCCTGTTGGTGACTGTGATCAACTTGAAACAATGCAGAATAGAGAAAGGTGCTTTGTTTACATACCACACTCGGGTCTCTTTCGGGGTCATAAGCCTCGTCATTGTCGTCAAGTTCAGAGGGGTATGGGATCTCTCCCTGATGCAAAGTATAAGAATGGTGACAGATTACAAATGATTACAAGAAATAAATGTCATTAACTTTTATTTTTGTACCTTCATCATTAAGGTGCCGGCCTACGGTTATGCCGCCACTCCGACATTGACGGTCAATTGTCAGAATGGCAACATCTTAATTTTTAGCCTACGTAACCCCCCCCCGAATGGCAGTACTGTTTTTCCTTTTCATCATATACAGCCATTCCAACACACAAGTGAAGCGTGAATGATCACACCCACTGAGAGATTATGACTCACAAATGATGAGAGGTGACAGCTCATTGTTGTGTTGTGTAGCCTCTTCCTGTTGTTTGCCAGCAACAAAAAGGAACAATAAAGATTGAACCTAAGACTAAATCATTAATAATCAGACCAATGCATGTCATTCCCAGCCTTAATAAAATTAAAAACAAAATATGTTCAAACTGGGTTTGAAAATCCCAACTGAGCCTGCCAGTCTGCCTAATATTCAAGGGAAGATTGTTCCATAGGATGGGTGTGCAGAAGGCCAAAGCCTTGTAGCTAGAATAGAAGCTCAGAATCTGACCCACTGGGATTTAGCAAAATAATGATAATAGTAGTAGGCCAATTTTGCAGAGATTGAATAGATTATTATAATGCAGCTTTTATGTAGGCCTATTTGGATTATTCTATAGGCGATATTTTGGTGTAGGCCTACATTAATTATTCAATTATTTGTTTTTCTTCCAAATTACCCCATTATGATGTCCAGAGGTCCCCCACTTTAACAAAACACTGGTCTATGGTAGCCTAAGCTGTGGTAACTGCACAGAGAAATATTGAAAACAATCTGCACCATGCCCGTGGACAGCCCCACCACCCCATAATGCCTACAAGTAAAGAGCAACTTATGTGTTGGAATGGCGGTATCAAGGACTGTCGGAATGGCGGTATGTCACCCCCCGCCTGTCTACAATGTTTACATTTAGTAAACATTAGCCGCGCCTCCCTGTTAGCGTGTGATCAATTTCAAGCTATGAAGAAGAGTAGCCTATTGGTTTCATACCTCGCTAGGGTCTGTCTCAGCGTCCAGAGAATTGTTGTCTTCAGGTTCATAGGGGATATCGCCCTGATAACACATAGGCCTACAATGGTGACCAATGATTACAACAAAAATGTATGTCATTAAATAACTTGTGCTTCATAATTACGGTGCCTGTCTACAATGCCGTAGGCTTATTTACCTAACATTAGCCACACGTTTGTAACGGGCTGTGTAAGGATCAATGTGAAATTTTCTGATGGGGTAGGACAAAAAGGGCTTTGGGGAAACAAGCAGACCACCGAGTCTTGTGAATCTCAAATGGCGCACTTGTGCCCTTCTTCAGGCTCTGTGTTTCAGTGCGTAACTAATACGCCATAAGCACTTAAACATGAACACTAAAATGCGCAAGTAGACCATTTGAGATTGCATAAAACTAGGTCTGTGAGTGCTAGCCCAGAGGCTTTCATGGTGGAAATGACTATGCAAGCTATAGTTACCAGACCTCTCAGAAGTGAAACATATAACATGCGAATACTTACAAGTCCTGCTACTCTTCTTCGAGACGTTTGTCTTGGGATTTCGACATCAACATTGGTCAAATATCTCTTGTATGGACCTGTTCGTCGAGGCCCGAATTGAATTGTATTTGATGCATCCATTCGCACGCTTGGCTGGTCGTCTGGGGAGCATTCCATTACTGTATTTTATCACGTACCCGCCCCTTTTTCGGAGAAAATTAAAGACCTTGTCCGTCGAGTTACGTAGCCTCGGGGAAAAATAGACCTATTGTTCGTAATAGAAATCGTGGGCATACGGGCAGACAGACAAACACGCCAGCTAGCCTGAGTCAATTATTATGTGAATTTGGCCATATTCTTAGGATGACAGCATGTAGGGCCTATGCCACAAACGCTATGGAGGTTCCCAACCTTTTTTTGGCATGGGATCCCATTTTGACATCCCACATTTTTGGGGACCCCATAGGCCAGCACATTTTTTATAGAAAAGAATAAATAACTGATCTACAGTTTTAGGGTTTGCCTAAAATGGTCTAAAATTGTAAATGGTGTTTCAAAGGAGAATATAATATTCATCAGTAGGCCTATTCTTTTTTCACACACTTTCAGACATTTCAGCTAAACCTACCTGAATTCCATTCTCTCTCTCTCTCCCTCCCTCTCTCTCTCTTCCCCTCTCTCTCTTCAGAGAAAGCAGTCCAGTGTGTGTGTGTGCGTGTGTGTGTGTGAGCGTGCGCGCTGTGTGTGTGTGCGCATGCGCATGTTGTGTTGTGTTGACTAAATGAATTTAAATTAATTTTAGAGTAGGACCATGACTGAACGGGAGTGGCAGCGCCTTCACTCCAGTGGCCAATTGACGTCTGTATAGAGGTCAACGGTAGAGGGCTCATCTGCGACCCCCTACAGCAGGGATGGGGAACCTTTTTCATTCGAGGGACCACTTCAAATTCATCCGAGGGCCGTAAAAGTCCTCCGCGGGCTGTACTATGAACACAAACCAGGATGTCCCCCTGCACTTTAGGCCTATATTGAAGGCAGCCGCATTTAAGACAGACCCACCTTCTCTAGGTCCCCTTAATATAACTTAATTGTATTGCAAATGTATTTTCTAAGATTCCTTTACAAAATATTTGTTATTTCATGTGAAGCTACATAACATTAAAATTATATCGGGGGCTGGATAAAACAGCCTCAAGGGCCGCAAACAGCCCTCGAGACATAGGTTCCCCTACACCTGCCCTACAGCATGCTTCCGTAAAACAATAAGCTATTGTCCGCTCTTGTAGATCCATCTCTTGAGTACATCCTGAATTACCTTTAGTAGTTCATGTGTTCACACCCCAAACCTGCAGATGGCGGTAATGCATTATATATACCCACAGAAAAAAAGAAGAAGTGTCAAATGATGACAGGACCTAAAATGTTTGCCTTATTTCATTTCTTTGAAGAAAATACTTTTGGTGTTGGGCCAATTACTTGGATTAATTTGGCTGGCACAGGGTTTAAAGAGGACTCTCTCAATGAAAATGACTGGCCCAAAGACCAGGAAGTCATGGTTAGATGGGGGAAAACTCAATATCCAGCGAAAATCCTGGACATATCAGGTAAGAAAAGCATATACGTGGCAGTATGATACATAATTAAAAGTCAACTTCAATGTCATCCAATGTGTGATTAAAAACTAGTCAACATCCAGTCAGTAGGCCAAAGCTTACACTCACTGAGATGCAGGACTAAATTAACAACAGCCAAACGGCCAAATGCTGGTGTAAATTCAGTCTGGCTGTTAGAAAAGAACTTACTTGCCACTTTGACTAATCAGTGAGTGTGTTTGTTTTAAAATTAGGATCTACTGGCCATTTTGGCTGGTGATGAAAAATGTAAAAAGAAAAGTTAAAGACAAAAGTAAAATAGTTAAAATTTTGGACGGATTAGGCAGGCCGTGGATGGTGGGCTGATGTATTTGTGTCAGTGTTGCTCAGCCACATACAATCTTTGGTGCTCTATCATCTTGACATACAAGCTTCATTTTTATTCTCAAGAAAATCGACAAGCTGTTATGGAGAAAAGAGAGGAGATGATTGGGTCAGGTGCCAGTGAGGCAAGTGGCATAGGGAGGCGGAGGAAGAAGTCTATCTGCTATTCCTCTGAGGAAGAGGAACAGCCGAAGAGAAAGAAGGTATGGTATTTTTCCAACTAAAGCCTAGACAATGTTTTTGCCCTCACTAATTTACTGGTGTAATGTTAAGTAAATTCCTAACCTATTAGGGCTAATTATCCATGTCTAAGACAGAAAAGAGAGACAGAACTCCGTCTGCGTCATGCCACCTGGAGAAATTGCTCCAGAAAAGGCAGCAAAGACTTACTGTAAGTTCTTTCATTTTTCATCAAATTGATTTAAATTATCTGTCATTATTTCAGGCACAACAAGGCTACAAATTGTATAATTACTTGTACTGTGTGTATTGTCTGAAAGACATAGGCCTGTGGAAAATACAATACAACATACAACAATTGCATAATGTCTTTCCTTTTCAATTTCTTTCAGGCTGAGGAACCCCAGAAAGAAAGCATTGCTGTAAGTGGCCTAGAATTCACGATGGAAAGAAAGGAAGAAATCAGTGGGTCCTTGAATAGCTTGTTGATAATATCTGAATAGGATGTCACCATGCAATGACCCATATTGTTATGTCACACTTTGGGGAATGTTGCCATCTTTGTGCCTGTTATGTGTTATATTTAAGGAAGAAGAATGTTCGAAATGCACACTGCTTCAGCAACGTGTGAAAGAGCTGGAGGAGGAAAGGCAGTGGTTAAGGGGGCAGCTGGATACATTCAGTGGTAAGTTCGAACTTCATAAATTCATTGATAAGACAGCAATAGAAAGAAGATTTGTATAGTATATTATCATAACTGTCATCGAATGTGCTTGAGAAGAAAGAAAGAATAGGAATGTACATTTAAGTGTGAAAATGTGTGATTCCTACTAAAATGTTTTAGCCTACTCTGTCTTTCTTCGAATAGCATTGTAACTTGGTTTACACACGAAATCTAAAGCGGGATAAGATATTTTAAAATTTAGAGGGTAATATAGATTTATTTTCTGTGATGCAATTCTGTGATTTCCTAGATATGAGAAATATGCTGGCTGAGGCCTTAGCCAGCCATCGCCAGCCTTTGCCAGCCAGCCCACCACCCAATGACATCAGCCCACCTAATGGAGTAGAGGCAAACGAAGATGTAAGTGAATTTTGTAAGAGCATTCATTTGCCTCTCAGCTTTGAGTCAGCCATACCTGATGTCAAATAGTCTGCTGTGAAGCCAAAGAATGCTGATGTTAAAATCTCCAAATGTTATCATCAAATGTATATTACATTCTGAAAATAAGCAGAGAATGATCAGACAATGTTAACTGATCATGGTGAGAAATGTTGCTATATAGATTTAAAACACATTTGTGATGTTCCCTCTTAATTTTTTCAAGGTTGTCATTGGAGGGACTCTAAGAGTGAACAAGGTAAAGCTGAGGAGGTGCAACCACTTGATACCCACAAAGCTTGTTTGTGACCTGCTTGGGGTGGTCTTCACCAAAACAGAGATGGCCACCTCGTCCCTGACGGGACAGAAGGGCAGTGCAAAGGAAGGTGTTAAACCACCACTGGAGCCTACTGCGCTCCAAGCTATCTTTGGCAAGTCTAGCTATTTTGTTTGTCCACTATGCTATATGTATTAGGTATACAATTTATTACTAAAAGTCTTCACTAACTTACCTTGACTCACATATGGACTTTGAAGAAGACTTTGAGAGTGTTGCCATGTCTTTTACAGTTAAATCACACTTGTAGTTGTGTTTTTCACATACTTTGCAGAATACACTCTAAACAAATTCCCTAATGTGGAATTGTCTGTCCTGAGAGGAGCAGTGAGGAATAAGCTGAACAATATCAGCAAGCTATTTAAGAAAACACCGTAAGTACTCAACACTGAACAGTGCACGTACGCACACACACAGCCTGATACATTGTGGTGTCGCGCCTTTCTCCTTTTTAATGTAAACCATCTATGCTCGCTGAGAATGGCCAGGGCTGAACAGAAAAAAACTGCAACAATGCAAAAACAATGTTGGAATACTACTTTTATGCTTTTGACCCTCTGACACTGCCTCAAAATGTAAATGCACATTAGTAGAAAATAAAAACTTAGAAAAAGTCATTAATCTGTATCATGTCTTTCTCTGTTTTTCTCTCACACACCTAGAGCTGAAGCTGAATCGGCTGGACCCTCTTGATTCGTTGAACCCTCACCTCTGGTGGATCAGTGAAGGCTCAATAATTTGAATTTTGTTTTCAAATAAAATATTATATGCAGATTGATTGCCCTGTTGTAAATGGATGAAATTAAATAAATACCCATAAACCATGTTAAAGCCATGGTATTAGTTGTAGTGAAATGTATACTTGAACCGTAGTTGAGTCATTGTTACACCATGGTATAACTGCAGGTTGAATCATAGTCCAACCATGATGGTGCCATATGAACCATGGTGAAACGGTAGTACAACCATGGTTACTTTATTGAAGGACTGTAAGGACACCACGGTTAAATAATGGCTACATAATAGTTAAAGCATGATGAAAGCACTGTTCAACCTTGGGTGAACAGTAGGCTAACCATGGTAAAACCATGGTTAACACGTAGTGAAGTCGTGGTTGAAACCCAGTCTAACCATGGTTACAGCATGGAAGAGCCACAATTAAACCATGGTTAAGTCATAGCACCATCGAGGTTAAAGCATAGACATAGCATGGTTAAACAATGGTTTAATCATTGTCACAACATGTTTACGTCATAGTTGTACTGTGGTTGAACTATGGTTATGTCTTAATTATACCATGGTCAAACCGTACTTCGGCTGTGGTTGAACCGTAACCAGAACAGGGTTAAATCATGGTTATGTCATAGTTAAACTGTGGTTCAACCACAGTCAACCAATGGTTAAACTGTGGTTGACCCACAGTTAGATCAAGGGCAAGCCATAGTTTAACCATGGTTATAATGTATTCAAAACAGGGTTGCACCATGTCTGCACCACACTTACACCACGGTAACACCATGGATGAACCATTGTGAAACCATGGCCAAACTGTAGGCACGAACCATGCCCCAAAAACTATGTCAAACAATGATAATGTCAAACCATGGTAAAACCAAAGTTAGTGTTCATAGCAAAATCATGGTTAGACCATAGAGTCAAACCATGCCCAAGGAACCGTGACAACTATGAATAACTACAAAACACGGTAAAACCATGGTCATATTTCATGGTGCAACCACGGTCAAACCATAGTCAAGAACCGTGCTCAAAAAACCGTGACAACTATGGTTAACTAAAAACCATGGTTAGTCCTCATAGTAAAACCATGGTCCATTTTCGTAAGGGACCAGGTAAGTTGTGGTGTTGGTTGAGTGTCTCCCACTGTTGTCACATCTCTGGGGGTTGGGAGGTCAGGTTGGACAGTGGGCCAGGAGGTGATCAGATCCCCCACAGTAGTAGCATATTCCCTCTCTGTGCCTTCTCTCTTGTTCTGACCATGGCATGCATGTATTGGAAACCTCCATGGGCGTGGGAGGTAAAACAAGTTAGGCACTGCCCAAGGAGCTCATATGAACAGCCTGTTATGGAGGAGATTGTCTAACCTGATTGCCAGGTCAATAAGAGAGTCGAGGGTCTGCTGCTCATTATGGCATGCCAACTCAGTGAGAATTAGTGGCTCTAAGTCTTGGCAGTAAGTGGCTTTTAGTGCCAGTTCACTCCAGCTGCTCCCTGTGTGGCCTTTGAGCACATATTTGGACACTCATCTCTCTCCCTGTTGAATAGTGAGGAGTCTTTCACCAACCTTCATGCCCTCAGACTAATGATTGAACACATGCTTAATCAGTGCAATAAAGTGGTCATAAGAGGCTGTGAGTTTCCTGCTTCTTTCCCATACAGCAGTGGCCCAGTTAAATGCTTTCCCTGAGAGCAGGTTAATGAATTGTGTGATCTTCTGCTGATTGGTGATGCCAGATTGCATCAAGAAAAAGAGTGAACACTGAAGTAGGGATCCTTTACACTCTGAAACTGCTCTGGAGAATTTATCCAGCTGGGGCATGGGTGTAGAAGGGTTGAAAGTGGACACAGAACATGTTAGGAGGGCCTACAATACAGTAATGGTGAGTTGGGAGAGATGTATATCCAAATCACTCACCATTTGTTGATGTTCACCTACACTGCAAGAGCAGTTTACTTCACCTCTTCTGCTGCATCCATGTTGAGCAGTGAAGTATCCTGTCAGAAATAGCATACACAGGAACAGTTGTGGGGGAGAGCATGTGCATCGCAAACTGGTAGACAATGCCAAATCCAGAACCAAACTCGGAGTCAGAGGAAAGCCAAGGCTCAAGCAATGTGCAGATAGACTATAGGAGACTAGACAGAAAATGGAGTCAGGAACTAACGGCAATAGAGTCAAAGTCATGGGAAGGCTTTTTCTTTTCCGTTTCCGGTTGAGAGTACGTTGTGTGCGTTCTGGCTGCCGCTTCTCACCTGAGCTTTTTTATTTTATTTTTTCTCCTTTTCTATTTTTACTTTTATTTACTTTCTTTTTCTGCGTGTTTGTGTAGTTTGATGTTTGAGTGTTTTGTCCGCCAGTGGTGGTGTAGCTCTGGACCCAGTTTTGGGCGTCGGTTCCCTCCAGGCCTTGGTTCACCGTGGGTGATGCCTGTGCTCCCAGCTGTGGATTGCAGTGAGCTTGTTGCTTATTTTGACATTGTGGTTGTCCAGCGCTCTGTGCTTTAATGCTTGGCGTGATGTTCCGAGCGATGTTGCTCAGTGGCGTCACGGCGGCTATGCAGGCGGTTTGGGACACACCTGCGCTCTGCATGGTGGTGCTTCCGTGCTCGCTTCTGGCTCCATGGTGTGGTGTTCGAGTGATGTTGCTGGCGGCATCACGTTGGCTGTGCTGGAGATGTGGGACTGTCTTCGTGCGCCTTTTGGTGGGACTGTGGTTGCTACACCTCGGGAATTACATCCTGACCTCTATTTGGTGGACTTTTTGTCTATAATTGTAAAGCATCCTTGGGTTTCTTGAAAGGCGCTATACAAATTGAACTTATTATTATCCCTCGGTGTAATCACAGAACCATGAAGAATATATACCAAGACACATTGAAATTGTTCCGGCAGCTTGCAGCAGTTGTTTTTCCTTGAATGTGGCACACGTTTGGAGCCATACTGTTTTAGAAGCTTTACAAAATGGACGGAACGGGTTGACGGGACAACTTTACTGTACGTGTTCGACCAAATCTGGACTGACCGAATACGGACGCCACAGCCGATTTGGTGTGTCAAGATGTTACGTTAATGGCACACCGTGTTGTCAATCTGAATGACTCAAAGTTGTGTTATCCAGCCAAACATAGAAGGCATTCCCAGACAGTGACAGACTACTGTACTTCTGTACTGTTGTGATGTGTTATAGTAACTTGGCACATCTATTCTGGCCTTTGCTAATTAAACACCAGACGGTCCTGATGCGCAGCCGAAGGAAATAAAAAAAAAAAATCCATTTGCATTTCTGAGACAAAGACAAACAGGAAGATTGAAGAAACAAACATTTGCCATCTAGAAATTTTACATCTCACAGTGAACTAAACAGGATTACTACAGTAAATTACTAGATAGAAATAAGAAAAACATTAAAGGTATTTGGAGGGTATTAAATAAT